>PVKH010011005.1:0-17958 GCA_004027955.1 Chaetophractus vellerosus | reverse complement strand
GTGGACACCTCAGTATCCAGTGATCTGTCCCTTCTATCATGAGTTTCTTCCATCCTTGAGGCGGCTTGCCAATTGATGCAGAACTTGGTGTGAGAAAATGGAAAACGTCTATGAGAGATTCTGTGAACATTAAAAGCATCTAAGAACTCAATAGTGTCTGTTTATTTTCCCAACCCCCAACCTCAATCCCCCTTTCCTCCTTTCACTCTCTTTTAAAATTCTCTGATAACGATTATAGGTTTTCTGTAGCCAAAGGGCAAAATTAATAAATTCCTCAGCTGCACTACTTTCTCAAAATCTAATAATGATCAGCCACACAACTTTCTTGAAATCTAATAATGATCTTGGACTGTAAGTGCAGAGATGAAGGATGAAGACAATAAAACAGAAGCAGCGAAGGAGAAGAAGGCAAGGGGGAGAGGGATGAATCAGACCCATCTATTCCAGGAGTGTTGTTCAGGAAGGTCAATGAATTGAGCTGTTGAGAAAGAGAGGATGGTCTTCTCAGAGTGAAGGGCATGGGGTGAAAAGGCTGTGGGGCAGGAAGAGGGAGGGGTAGAGGAGAGTGAAGCTGGCCAGACGCTTGAGGAGCTACCCTTTCTCTGCCAAGGCTTTTCCTCACCTTGCCCCCAACCTCCGTACCTGCACTGGTACCCCAGCCTTCAACTAGCCTAAGTGATCAGCCACAAGGATGTACTAGTTCTAAAATAAAGATTGCCTTGAATGTCAAGACAGGAAAAAGAAGGACAAAGTTCTTCAGCATTTATTAAACCAGTGCAGGGTATGGAAAGAGGGGAGGAATGATGCCAGTAGGTAGACTGACCATTGCTGTTTCTTTAACCTCTCAAGTTCTATCAGATATATATTTTGGAAGACAGTGGGTAGAGTATAAAGGCTTCGGAATCAGACAGTTTTGTTTTTGATTCACTGAACCATTCCCTGGCCAGATGTGTGGAGTTGGAAAGTCACTACATTTCTGGGGGGTCTTAGTTTCTTACTGAGTGAAATGGGGTGCATATTCTCGTTCATTCTGCCTCTATGGGCTGTTTTTCGAGAAGCAAATGCGATAATGAACGTGGCAGTCTCATAGAGACATCCGAGTTTAGGTTGATGAGACTGTTATTTCTTCTGGGAAGATACTTCTTGCTTCCCAAAGGGAACACATTGCAGATCTGACTGAGTAATTACTGTGTAAACAACTTTGATTTTCCATCTCAATGACTTTCTCTCTCTCTCTTCTTTTGCCACTGTGTACCCCAGATCTCTAGACTCTCTTTCCTAAGAGCAGGGAGGAGCAGGAAAGAAGTTGCATCTTTCATTACTCCTGAGGATATCTAGACAGAGATGTATCTGGCCCAAATTTGGCTAGAAGAGAAACAGGCCCAACAGCAGAGAACAAAATTTTGAGGTCAAAGAATCTTTTCCCATGTACCATTGGAGAGTACGTTGCTACCCAGATGCTCCATGATTCTAAATACTTCAGTGGTATTTTTTTTACAAACAAAAACAGTCTAATAGTCTAATACATACAATGGTACAATCATCAACATCAGGAAATTAACACTAATACATTACTGCCATGGAACCCTTAGATCCCATTCCAGTTTTGCAAAGTGTCTCAATAACGTCCTTTAGAGAAAATGATTCAGGCCAGAATCATGTGTTGACTTCATATGCCATGTCTTTTAGTACTCTTAATTCTAAACAATATATTTGGTTTTTCCTGGCCATTCATGATCTTGACACTTTTGAATCTTACTGGTCAGTCATTTCATAGCATCCTCTTTTAATCTGGGTTTGTCTGATGTTTCTTCGTGATTAGATTCAGGTGATGCATCTTTGAAGGATTTTCATAGAAGCAGGATTCTTTCTCAGGGTACTTTTCAGGTGGCATGTGGTTTTGATTTGTCCCATTTCTGATGAGGTTGACTTTATTCGCTCAATTAAGAAGTTGTCTGTGAATCTTCTCTACCGTAGAGTAATTCATTCCTCCTTTGTAATTATTTTGTAGGGAGGTACTTCAAAACTGTGTAAAATCTTTTTACTTATCAAGCGTCCAATGTATTCATTTATTAATTTATATCCATATTGACTGGTGGTTATGATACATTACGACAATTATTTTGACGTTCAGATTGTGCCAATTTGACCAGTGGAAGTTTCCTCAATCTGGTCCCTGTGTCCTGACATGTCCCCATCGTTCTGACACAACAAGATGTTCCTGGCTCATCTTTTATTTTCTTTGTCCCAGCTCTGGAATCAGCCATTTCATCAAGGAGCCTTGATTCCTCTGAGTAGTGAAAATGCTATTTAGAAATCAAGATCTGGATGTCTGCTCATTGCCATTGGGGGTGGGGGAGGGTTGCTGCCCCCAGGCCCTCTCAGTAGACAGCCGGCTTTACTTATGCTGTGTGTGTGTATGTGTGTATGGGGGGGGGAGGGGTGTGAATTTTGGCTGCTTTTTTAAAATTATAACAACTGTAATTAGATTAGCATTTCTCAAAATGCATTCCAGTCAACTGTTAATAAACACTCTGTGCAAAAGAGATTCAAGGTCAAATAAATTTGGCAAACACTGGACTTCTCTCAGGCTTGAATATGTCCCTGTGCTTGGTGGCCATCCAAGAGGGTTATATAGTATATAGCGCTTATTTATGCTATGGCAGACACATTGCTGGAATTATTTGTTGTTTCTAAATGATATGAGCCAATATATGTCCTCTGAAAGTTTTACTTGACCTCTCTACAACATATTTATCATCACTAAAAATATGAGAGGTAAGTACTGATTCCATTCTCTCTTGCTCATAGATCCCTGCTTCATGGAATGCTGAGCTCTCCTTCTCCTCTGGGAGAGGAAAACAGTTGGTGGGCTAAGATCACGCCAGAACCAGTACAGGCGGTAGAGCCAAGGGAAGCTGATATGAAGGTGTTGGACCTGTCTGGATGAATCTCTGTGGGATGGAGTAGCTTGACACTGTGATCATGAGTTTTTGGTGTACAGGGTCTAGTCATGCCTAATTCTAGAAAATGTTCATGTCCAAGTGAGTCAATCTTGGAGGAGGAAGGATGGATCCTTTTCTGAGAGCTTCTTGGTGAATAAAGTCACGGTTTCATGGGTTATGGAGGATTTATTCCTTAGTGGTTAAAGGCATGGGCTTCAGAGTCAGATGGATTTGGGTTTGAATCTTCGTTTTCCATTTGAGGAACCTGTATGGCTTTAAGCACAATAATACTACCTATTTTATAAGACCTTTGTGAGGATGAACTATGGCACCAAATGAAACACACTTAACCCACTGCTATAGTAAATGCTCAATAAATAGCAGAATTTTTTGTTTTGTTTTGTTTTTGTTGTCTGTGCGTGGTTTTTATTTTGGGTACTGTTAGTTCAACATCAGTTGGGAGTTGGGGGTGATCTCTTAGGGAGGTCTACAAAAGAAGATTTAAGGCAATCAAGAACAAAAGAGATAGCTCTAGGAAAAGTGGCAAGGATTTCTTAACCTTAGCACTATTCACATTTTGTGCTGAATAATTCCTTTTTATTTGGGACTGTGCTTTGTATTGTAGGATCTTTAGCAGCATCCTTGGGCTCTACTCACTAGATGCCAAT
Source organism: Chaetophractus vellerosus (assembly GCA_004027955.1). Taxonomy (NCBI): domain Eukaryota; kingdom Metazoa; phylum Chordata; class Mammalia; order Cingulata; family Chlamyphoridae; genus Chaetophractus; species Chaetophractus vellerosus. Next base: position 14,345 of record PVKH010011005.1, on the reverse strand, counting down.
AGCACTACGCTTCTCCTCAGTTGTGATAACCAAAATGTTTCCAGATGCTGTCAAATGTCCTCTGGAGTTGTGTAATTGTCCAGGATTGAGAACCATTGGGCTGAAGGAAGCCATTTCCCAGTAAGCTAAGGAATAGACAGGAAATGCAAGAATGGAAATGATAAAACTAGACCACTCACTCAATACATTTGGCTAAAAGAGGGAAAGAGATGAGTGAATAGCTAGAAGGAGTGTGAATAAGAGAGGATTTTATGGTTATTTTATTTATTATTTATATTTAATATGGATATGGTTGAACATGTTAAATACTGGCAGAAAATGGCCAATCATGAAGGAGAAGTTAGATTGTTATGGGCAGTTGTTTATTTCATCTGACAAGCATCCCTTTCCACCTTTTTCTGATAACACCATCCCTATTTTTTAAAATTTTCTTTCCTTTTCCCTTTCTATTCCTTCCCTCACTTCCCCTGTCCCTTCCTCCCCTCTCCTTCCTTTCCCTACCTTGTTCTCACCTTTCTTTTCTTTTCCAGAATTACCTCCCATTTGGTGAGGATAAAAGTAGTACCCTCTGCCACAGCATCTGCCAGACTTGGCTGATTATAGCCCCTGATCTGCTTTATCAGTGATTGCCCCAGGAAGGCTGATATACTCCCAGAAGGGCCAATCAAAATCCTTCCCCGGGATTTTATGCAACACACAGAGAAGACAGGCATTTTCTGTTTCCTTTATGTTCAAGATTTAAGACTGCATCTCCAGAGCTCCTGGTGCCCATGCCCCCACATTATGAAGGAGCTGGAAATAGTGTGGTCAACACAGAAAGGAACTAAAAGACAGAGGAATAAAGAGAAAGCTGTCTCTCCAGACACTGTCCTGTGTGAGCCCATCTCTATCACAGTCACCTCTAGTCATTAGGTTCCCATTTAGATTTAAGAGGCTCCCATCTATAGTTGGGGTTGATTTCTATCACTGAGTATTAAGAAAGTCCAGGTTTGGTCATAAAGATAAAGGAGAGGGGGGGTATAATCCATAGAGCAAGATCCTTTTTTTGTTTTGTTTTGTTTTAAATATATTTTTTAATTTTTAAAAGATAATTAGATTACATAAATGTTACATAAAAGATATAGTGATTCCCATATGCCCTGCTCCCCACAGCTCCCACTTTTCCCCACATAAACAACATCTTTCATTAGTGTGGTACATTCATTGTAATTGATAAATGCATTTTGGGGCATTGCCACTGAACATGGATTATAGTTTACACTGTAGTTTACACTCTCTCCCACACAATTCTGTAGGTTATAGGAAGATATATAATGGCCTATGTCTGTCATTGCAATGTCATTCAGCACAATTCCCAAGTCCTGAAAATGCCCCCGTATTACAACTGTTTTTCCCTTTCCTTGCCCTCCGAACCTCCAGTGGCCACTGCCTCCACATCAATGTTGTAATTTCTTCCCTGAGCAAGATCATTTAATAAGCTGGAGTGTAGGCATTGCAGAGCCCAGGCAGAAGAATTTGCCTTAGACAGGAAGAGGTACACATCCTCAAGACCAGCGGGGCAGAGTTAGGTATAGATGAAGCCCACACATAAGCCTAGTGACGATTTGCAAATCTGCAATCATCAGCATGTTAACTATCACACCACCTTTCCCACTAAAGAAAGCATTCCAGAATACAAGTGAGGGCTTCTATTACTTAAAATTCTGTATTCATTGTTTTAAAAACTCCTACAAAAGGGAAAATATTCAGACCTGAGTAATTTGACTACTATTAGGATTATATTTCTTGCAATTTATCTAAACACTGATTGGATGTATCTATTGGTTGTGACCCTGTAGTTGCAAATATTGAAATGAGAGTAATTTGACAATTTTCAGTGTAACTTATCGAAAAACTGATCTGGAAAAACTTGTGGGTTATGCTACTATAATTGAGAAGTACTAAATCCACAGAAATAACAGTAAGATATAAGCATTCCACACATTGTCTATAACTTCGTAGTATATTTTAACTGCCTTTCAGTTTCTTCTTCATGCTGTTAAACAACTTGACAGAACTTGAGCATTGTATCAAGGTGTCCAGTCATCATGGTGTGTATCTAACTACTCATTCTATATCCAGTGCAGACATCACTACTCAATTATGGCTTTCTTTCTCATTGAGTTTACATATAGCCTCAGATTCCTTCTCAACAGAGTGCTCCAAAGAATGTAAGAAATTGCCCTGAAAAATTCAACTAATTTGTTACTGGGATTGGCTTAAAAGGTCCTAGAATTTGTCCCTGTTCTTTTCTGGTGAAGAGAAAATGGTTCCCAGGGTCAGACCAGGCTAAGAAGCACCGTGGAGCAGCCTTCAGCATCTAGCACTCTACTTCAGCATCCTCGCTCTCCCATTAAAAAAAGGTGAGATGGTGGTGAGATGCCCAGGCAAGGAGGCCTGGGCTTTTATCTCCGGTGATGACATGGGCAGTGTGACATGCAGGGTAATGAATTGCCCTCTTTGCAGAAATGAATAAGTTGTGGTCGGTGATGCAATGATCAATTTGCTCCATCACGTTAAGCTGCCCATTCATCATCCACACCTGCTGTCAGAAGCCCAGGGCCGCTGATATTGGCCACACGCCTCCACCTCAGCTGGCTAAGCAAAAGCCTTTGGAGCTGCCTCCCCAAGGCTCAAGGCTGTTTTAGATTACAACCTCTAATGAGGGGACTCCAGAAAGAAAGGATGTCTCTGCTGACCTAGGCCAGTGGAAGGCAGCTTAATAAAACGTGAAGAGCCCTCTGACAGGAATCCAGGTGGCCTGTCTCACTGTTCCCCAGGGTTATCGTATCAGCCTGATGTCATCTCTGTACCTCAACTTCTCTATTATAAAAGGAAGGAATGGGGAAGATATCTCTCAGATCCCTTTCTACGCTGACCCACTAGAATCTCCACAAATCTGTTAGAGGAATGACAGTATGTGATTTTAACTCCCCTATTCACTGGGCTCCATGACAGCATTTATTAAGTGCCAATTGCTTGGCACCAGTGAATCATTCATTGACATTTCAGCACAACAGAAAAGAAGGTATAAGCACCACAGATTACTGATGAGAAAACTGAGACCAAGAGAGGTTAAGTGAGCTAAAAAACCACACAGAGAATCAGTGTTAAAATCAGGATTGAATCCACACCTGCTTGACTCCAAAACGCTTGTTCTTTCCATAGGAAATCTGTTAGGCTGGAGAGCAGGCCATGAAGACATTCTAACCAAGCCGGTATCTTGATAGTTCTGCAGGCACCGGATGCTACTAGGATGCAAAGCATTCTCAGAGGAAGACAGGGGCCCTCAGAGGAACCCAGTAGGAAATACTAATTTTTGCACTCTGACTTTCCAGTTTGAATTTTCAAAGCACCTGATTAGGACTTGAGTTATGGTGTCTAGGCAACTAGCTAAGAATGTTGAAAGGCTTTTCGGTGTCCTCTGGGGTAGCTCAGTCTATGAGATTTTTTCTTTTTTTCTTAAACAAAAATATTTGGTGCCTTGCATTGAGCATCTCCTGCATGCCAGGCCCTGTGCTAGGTACTCAGCACTGTGTGAGGGGTCCACTATCATTTATGTTTCATAATAACCTGCTGCAAATGGTCATCCACATTTTTGGATGGGGAAACTGAAGCTCAGAGAAGATGAAATACTTGCCCACAGTCAGCTGGCTCATTATTACTTTAAGTCAACCCTGAATCCATCTGTCATATGTGGGGTATTTTTTTTTTTTGGCAAGTTCAATAGAGTGGAATGGGTGGTGAAATGGGCTTAGAGTCAAAGGCCCTTGTACGAATCTATACCATTGACTCATCAACTATGTGCACTTGGATAGGTCACTTTTCCTCCTTCCAGGCCATGGTTTCCCCATTTATAAAATAACACAGGAGCCACCTTTTATTCAACTCTTTTTATAAACCAGCACTTTGGATGTTTCATTTCAATCCTTAAAAACAACTTCATGAAATAAGGCTCATTATCCCCATTAGATAACTGAGGTTAGAAAGGTGATGTAACTTACCCCAGGTCACAAAGTTAGTGAAAGGCAGAACTAGGATCCAATCTAGGACTCTCTGGCTTCATGTTCTCAGCTATTTGGTTGTCCAGGAGCAATGTTTTTTAAAATATTTAATGTGCAGATGAATCATCTGGAAATCTTGCTAAAATGCAGATTATCACTTAGCTTATCTAAACTGAGATCTGAGATACCAATGCTTCTGGTCCTAGGACCACTTTGAGGAGCAAGGTTCTAGAATCTAGATCAGGTGTGGGGAAACTTTTTCTATGAAGAGCCAGGTGGCAAATACTTTAGGCTTAGTGGACCACTCAATCTCTATTGCAACTGCTCAACTCTGCCCTCATAGTGGGAAATCAGCCACCAACAAGACATAAATCAGTAGATGTGGCTATGTTTCATAAAACTTTATATAAAATCAGGTTGCTGGCTGAGTCACACACTTGGGCCATAGTTTGACAACATCTGAGGTAGCTTCCAGATCAATTAGCTTCCACAAGCCCCTTTCATTGTTCTTTCATGTAGACCACCTTGAATAATCTAATGCAGCGGTTCTCAACCTGTGTTGCATGTATCAGCACCATGACCATCACCTGAGAACCTGCTAGACATGCATATTCTGGGGCCCTACCCCAGACCTAAAGAATCATAAAATATTGCGGAGAGCCCAGTGATCTGTGTTTTATCAAGTCCTACAGGTGATTCTGTTGTGTGCTAAAGTTTGTGAACAAGTGGAAAAGAATCAGCATTTCCAAAATGTAGGCAAGACCTGGTGCCCCCAACTTACATCAGAATGAGAAGGCAACAGATTATAAGGGTAAGAACCTGACCCTGGTGCCAGGCACAGCTCTTTTCAAACACCGGCTCTTTCACTAACTAGCTTTGTGACATTGGACAAGTAGCTTAGCCTCTCTGATTGAAATGCAGTTTCTTCAATTTCAACGGCAACAACAAAAGAGTACAAAAGCGCCAGTCTCTTAGGCTGAGTCAATGAAATGAGATGATGCCTTCAAAGCGTGTAGCCTGGCCTTTGGTTCATAGCAAGTGCTCCTGGAATGGAAGCCATTTTCATCAATATTATGCAGACAAGCTCTTGAAATACTCACAGATGGACTGTTATAAACTCTCAACTAGAAGCTTGCAAGTTTGAGGGCAGATGTGGTGGATGAGCCCAGATATGATGTGGCCCAAACACCTGCACAGCCTTTGGCTTATCTGCACAAAGGAGCAGGGAAGAGTCAGCACATCCCACGCCACCCCTACCATCAGTCAAACCAGTATTCTCCTGAATGTTTCTCAGGAGTGATAACACTGATTTGTATCTTCTGAGCAGGATGCTGGCCTGAAAGATGCACTGTTTGGGTTGAGGCTCTGTTAGAAGAAGGAGAAAGACTAGCTTTGGCTCTGGATGGGCAAGGATTTGAGCCCTTTTGTGTTTTATGACCCAATAACTGTGTAGTCTTAGGCAAGTTGCTTCACCCTTCCAAGCCTCAGTTTTTCTTCTATAAAATGGGGCAGGACCAGTATTACAAACCTCATGAGGATTTTTCTGAGAGCTGCAACTTTTGACAATAATTTTTTTTCAATTTAATCTGTACCAAGCACTATGACTATGAATAAAATTGTGAACAAGACAGAAACAATCCCTGCTCCTGCAGGATTTATGGTTTAATTGGAAAGCCAAACAAGAAAAAGCAATCAACTGTGACATGTGCTATGATGGGGAAGGACAAGGACCAATTTCTAGAGAGAGGGGTTAATCCAAAATTTCTCAACTCTGTCTATATATTAGAACCAAATGGAACTTAAAAAAATACAATGCCTAAGTGCTACTCCAGACCAGCCGAATCAGAACCTCTGGAGGTAGTGTCTTGGCATCAGCACTGTAAAAAAAAGCTTCTCCTTTTAACACAATTTCAGACTTCCAGAAGAGTAAGAATAAGTATCAACTCTTGCCACATCTAGTCAACATTGTACTGGAGGTTCTAGTCAGGGCAATTAGTCAAGGAAAAGAAATAAAAGACATCCAGTTGGGAAAGGAAGAAATAGAACTATCTCCATTCACAGATGGCATGATATTGCAAATATAAAATCCTAAGGAATCTCTCTCTACACACACACACACACACACATGCATGCAATTAGAATAAACAAGTTAGCAAGGTTGCAGGATAAAGGGTGAATGTGCAAAATCAGTTGTATTTATATAAAATCACAGTGAACAATCTGAAAAATGGAATTAAGAAAATATTTCCATTTACAATGGCATCAAAGAGAATAAAATACTTAGCTATAGATTTATTCAACAAAAGAAGTGCACGAGTTTTATACTGAAAACTACAAAACGTTGAAAAAAATTACAGTAGACCTAAATAAGTGGAAATATACCCCATGTTCATAGATTTGAAGACTTAATATGTTAAACTGGTAGTCCTCCCCAAAATGATCTACAGATTCCACACAATCCCTATCAGAATCCCAGCTAGCTTATTTGTAAAAATTGACAAGGTGATCCTAAAATCCATACAGAATTGCAAAGGACTTCAAGTGGCTAAAACAGTGCTGAGAAAGAAGGGCAAATTTGGAGGACACACACTTGCTGATTTCAAAACTTACAACAAAGCAAGGTAATCAAGACAGTATAATCATGGCATAAAGACAGACATATAGATCAATGGAAAAGAATTGAGATTCCAGAAATAAACCCATGTGTCTATGTTCAACGTATTTTTGAGAAGGACACAAGAACACTCCATGGTTAAAGAAAAGTCATTTCAACAGATACACCAGGGCAACCGCATATCCATGTGAAAAAGAATGAAGTTGTCCTCCTATCTCGTGCCACATACAAAGATTAATTCAAAAGGAATTACTGACCTAAATTTATGAGCAAAAACTATGAAAATCTTAGAAGAAAACACAGGAGGACCTTGAGGTTAGAAAATAGTTTCTTAGCTATGACATCAAAAGCACAACTGATAAAAGAAAAATAATAGGTAACTTGAACTTCCTCAAAATTAAAAACTGCATTTCAAAGGACACCATCAAGAAAAGTGAAAACTTTTTCTTTTTGGAGTAATGAAATTGTTCTAAATTTTTTTTTTTGTGGCGACGAATGCACAACACTGTGATTATACTAAAAGTCATTGATTGTACACTTTGGATAGATTGTGTGTTATGTAAATAATTCTCCATAAAACTGCTTTTTAAAAAAACAACAAAAAAGAAAAGTGGAATGACAATCCACAGAATGGGAGAACATATTTTCAAGTAATATATCTAATAAGGAATTTGTTTCCAGAATCTATAAAAAGGCTCACAAACCAACAATAAAGAGACAATCCAAATAAAGAATGAGCAAAGGATTTGAACAGACCTTTCTCCGAAGGCATACAAATGCCAATACACACATGAAAAGATGTCCAACGTCATTAATAATTACGGAAATGCAAATCAACACTATAATAAGATACCAGTTAACACCCACTAGGGTGGCTACCTTCATAAAAAAATGTTAAGTGCTAGAGAGGATGTAGAACAATTTGAACCTTCATACATTGCTGGTAGAATTTGTAAAATGCTGCAGCCACCATGGAAAATATTTTAGTAGATTTTCAAAATGTTAAACATAGAGTTATCTTATGGCCCAGCAATTTAACTCCCTTATATATACCCAAGAGAATTGAAAAGATATGTCCACAAAAATACTTGTACATGAATGGTCATAGATTCATAATATTCATAATAGCCCTAAAGAGAAACAACCCAAATGCCCATCAACTAATGAACAGTTAAACAAAATGTGATATACTATACAATGGAATATTATTCAGCCATAGAAAGGAAGGTAAATACTAATACATCCTACACCATGAGAAAACCTTGGAAACATTTATGCTAAGTGAAAGAAGCAAGACACAAAAGATGACATATTTTAAGATTTCTTTTATATGAAATGTCCAGAATGGGCAAATCCATAGAGACAGTGGCGAGGGGTAGGGAGATACTGTTAATGAGTATGGGCTTCTCTTTGGGATGATGAATATGTTCTGAAATTAGTTATTGGTGATAGCTGCACAACTCTTTGTATATACTAAAAGCCACTGAATTGTATACTTTAAAAGGGTGAATTTTATGGTATGTGAATTATATCTCAGTGAAGTCATTATTTAAAAAATGAATTAAGAATTCCTGCATAACCTTCTCCCCCAAATATGAAGACTTACTACATTTGCTTCTTTCCCTCCTTTTCATACTCCCTCTTTCTCTCGCCCCTCTCTATATACCTACCTACTTACCTAAACACAACTAGATAATGTGTGTGATATGCACACATTTTTCCGAACTATTTGAGAATACATTGCAGAGATAATGCCCATTTCCCCATAAACACTTCAGTGCAGTGTCCATTTTCTAAAACCAAGGACATTCTCACATAACTACAATTATTCACATCAGGAAGTTATTATTGATACAACACTGTTATCTAATATGCAGGCCTTATGGAAATTTCAAGTGTACCGTTAATGTTCTTTATAGCAAAGTACAATCCTGAATAACACGTTGCATTCTTTTGTCACGTTCTCTTTGGTCTTCTTTAATCTGAACATTTCCTTAGTCTGCTTTATCTTCCATAACTTTGACGTTCTTAAAGATATAGGTCAGTTATTTTGCAGAATGTCCCTCTATTTGGACCTGTCTGATATTTCCTCTTGATTAGATTCAACTTAGGTACTTTGGCAGGAATGCCAAAGAAGTGAGATTGTGACCTTCCCGGTGCATCATATCAGGAGGTTCATGAAGTTGATTTCTGATGTGAACTCCAATCAGCTGGTTAAGGTGGCACTGGCAAATTTCTCCACTGTAAGGTTATTATTTTTTACCCTTTGTAATTATTAGGTAACTCGTGTAGAGATACTTTGAGGCTATATAAGTATTCTGTTCTTCCTCACCCTTGAAATTCCTAATTTTAGCCTGTATCCATGCTTTTCAAAAGCTTACCAGGGGGCCGGCTGTATAGCCCACTTGGTAGGGTGCTGGTTTACCACATGGGAGGCCCGGGGTTCGGTCCCCGGGCCTCCTTGAATGGGCGGACCGCCTCGATAAGGCAAGCCAATGCGGGCGGGGCATGCCGCTGCGGGCGGGGCAAGCTGCCTTGGGCAAAGGCAAGCCCCCACGGACATCTAAGAAGGTAAGACCTGACCTCTTGGAAGATGACTCATTTAAACTGAGGTCTAAAGGATCATTAGGAATAACCCTATGCATTGGAAAATGGGGAGTGGGAGGCAGATGTACTGGGTTCAGAATAGGCTTAAAGACAAGTGAGCATAAAAGGGTCATAGAAATGAACCAAGTTCAGCTAGCCAGGGCACAGAATGCAATGCAGGATGTGGCAGGAGGGATAGGCAAGGGGCATGCAAAGAGTTTGGGCTTATTAGAAGGGCAAGGAGAAATCGTGAAATGGTTTTAATCAGGGAAATGATGTAAGCAGATATTCGTGTTGGAAAAAAAAATTTCCCCTTGACTACCATGTGGGAAATAGATTTGAAGTGGAAAGACTGGAAGCAGGGTGTGCAGTGAGGAAGTGATGGTGGTGCACAGAGAGAGAGGATATGCTGGCCTGGGCAGTGGCTGGTGGTGGAGATGAACAACCTCAGAGAGACACAGCAGCACTGCGTGGTAAGTTAGCTGCTGTGGACACAGTGAGAGAGAGCATCTTCACTGGAAATGTGAGATCAGGCAAGGCTTCCTGGAGGAGGTGGCATTTACGCTGAGCTCTGAGGGATACGCAAAAGGCAGCCAGATGAAGAGGCAGGTAATGACTGTATTCCAGGCAGAAGGAACAAGAGGCTTGAGGAACTACAAGCCCTTCAGAAGGCTGGAGCCTCTAGGAGGGAGCAGGGGGATGTGACTGGAGAGTGACGCAGCCGCTAGACCACCAAGAGCGGAGAGCTTCGTGCTGACGAGTTTGGGTTTTAACTTCACAGCCACGGATATGGGGAGCAACGAGAGAGTTTAGAGAAGGTTTGCAGAGGAATCCCTCCACTTCCCGTGGAGGAAGCCTTGGTGAGCAGGGCTTGCAGAGGCCGGAAGAAAGTGGAAGAGACTGAGTCTTGAACGTTACGGAGGAAATACCTGCATAGGGTCAGCATGTATTGATGCAAAACCACAGCTCAGCTCAGGGAGGACAGCCAGGCTGACCCACTGGGGTCTCTGCAAGCTCTCGCTGCTGTTGTTGCTGCAAATCTTTGGGGGACACATTAAAAGAAGAAAACACCTTCCCAGGCAGAAGACAAGGAGGCAACAACCTGTTGGCTGGGGATGAGAAGGAGGAGGAGGGGGAAGGCAAGAGGCTCACTCCGGTGCAGAATGAAGACAAATGGGCAGTGAGTTCCAGAGAATACATCCTTTCTCCGGAACACTTACCTCTCCATCAGGGCCCCACCAAGGCCTGTCACGCGGGAGCAGAGCTTTTGTGCCTGTGCAGGCTGCACTTCCGTTGCCATGGCGATGGGGCCATAAGTCATGTCTGCTGCCGCTGCACAGAGGCGCTGTGATTTATGCCTGCCCGGCTGGGACTGTAAACTTTTTTTTTAATGTTCAAAATCCGTCACAGCAAGGGAGGGCAGGGTGTCTCTGGCTCACTTTTGAGGAAGGGGTTATTGCCAGATCTAGGCGGACTCCCTGCCCGTGTTGCTCCTCTTTGCCCCCTAGCCTGAGGCCACCGGCTAGGGCAGCCAGGCCCAGCAGACCTCTGTTCTCACCCCAGGTGTGAGGGGCCAGGGCACTGCCTTATTCCTGAGGGCAATTCTCGGTGCTGTCTCCTCAGGCTACATCTTGCATGCCAGCTTTTCTCTTCAGGCTTCACTTTGCTGTTCAATAACCTGACCCATACCGTGGAGAGAACATGGCTTTGCAATCCTGTCTTCTGAGCCTCAATTTTCTCATCCATTCAATGGGGCTGACAGACCCCATCTAAGGCAGGGTTTCTCAACCTCGGCACTGTAGATATTTTGGGCCGGATAATCCTCTGTTCTGACGGCCTGTCCTATGCATTGTAGGCTCTTAGCCTCATCCCTGTCCTCTGTCCTCTAGATGCCGGTAGCACGCGCCCAGTTATGGCAACCACAAATGTTTCCAGACATTGCCAAATGTTGCCTGGGGAGCAAAATTGCCCCTGGCTGAAAACAGTCAAGGTAAGGACATGAATCAAGTGTACAATACATTGCCAGCACAAATGCCAGGTCAGTAGGGATACATTTCCTTTTTCCATCCCTTCCTTTTCTCTCACAAACCAAAACCCTGTCTCTAAGACCTCGGCCTGGTACCAGCATCCTGTTACTTGTTGGCTCACTTTGCAGCTGCCTACCACATGCTCTCTAACACTTTTCAGCTTCTCCTAGGTTTTGGACACCTCAGTCAGATACCTAGATGTAAAATAACAAAACCAAGCCTCCGAAGTGATTCTGGAGGAGAAGTAAAGTGAGAGGAATCTAAACCTCCAAAAAAGATCAAGCCAAAGTCTGGTCCATCCAACTTCATTTCAGACCATGCCTTAGGAGTTCTTGGTCCTTCCCCCTTCTTCCAGTAAGTTTCTGTTCAAATTTGGCCATTGATTGTGTGGAAGAGAGTGTAAACTACAATGTGAACTATGGTCCGTGCTCAGTGGCAATGCCCCAGGATGTGTTTATCAATTGCAATGAATGTGCCACACTAATGAAGGATGTTGTTTATGTGGGCGGGTGTGGGAGGTGTGGGGAGTGGGGAATATGGGAATCCCTACATTTTTTGTGTAACATTTGCGTAACCTAAGTATCTTTAAAAAATAAAAAATAAAAATATATTTTTTTAATTTGGCCATTGAAAGCTTTTAAAGTATCCAAGTATCACTTAACCTCTGCTATATGCTAGACACTGTGCTAACCACTAGCCATTTTAGATGCAGTATCTTTATGACAATCATATGAAACCCATTTTACAGATGAGGGAAGTGAAGCTTTTCCTTTTGACCTATAGTGCCCTCAGCTTTCAGGGGTAAACAAGTCTTTCCCCCCAGGACTGGGCCCTCCTGAGATGAACAGAACCATGGGTATCCCTGCCTGTCTCCTGACATGCCTCCTAGATCCTGTGTTCCTCTCACTGGACTGGGGCCCCTCACAGCTGCCTTGTTCCCCAGCACCTGTGCAGCCCAAGAGTGATAATCAGATCCATGTTACGAGTCCTGCTGGAGGCGCCATTTCCCTGCAGCTAACCCAGTCCTGCTATGTCCAGGAGCTTTGTGGCAGGGCTGCAAAGCCTCCAAATGGGGCGGAAGGGAGGGATGCACTATGAAACTATGCTCTCTGCTCCAGGGACCCTGAACCTAGAATGCCTATGAGGTGTTTGTTCTTTTTCCTTTTAGATGCATCTTTAAGACACACTCCAATGGCTCACTCATCATGCACTCACTGAGTACTTACTGAATGCAAAGCCTAATGAAGGAAGGATGGAATATAAAAAGAGGTTCATGAATCATGACTCTTATCCAGAAAAGCCAGAGTTTAAAATGTGTTCTCCTCCTAGAACATCAAACCCCACATTCCTCCTGAGGGTTCTAGGCTTTTCTTCAAGGTCAAGGAGCTAGAACACAGTCCAGCGGCTGGTTGGCATGACTAATATGCCATGGGAGAGGGGCCAGCTCTCCCTTCCTACTCCCAAAGAATATGCCGTACTTTGAAAGAGGCCCCCCTGGATACCAAATCCCTCTTTCCGATGTTCAGTTTCACTTGTGTAGCCCCTAAGCCTCAGCAGACTAACAGCGTATCACCTTGAAGTGTGACTTAAGGAATGTTGGCCCTCAATCTGCCACTAGCTGGATAGTTTTGGGAGGCTGTAGCGGGTAGACTTCTCTTCCTAAAGGTCCACGATGTTCATTAACACAGGAAGGCCCCTGGGAAAGCTGCCACTAGGGAAAACAAGGAAACACCATTTCTGCAGGGGTTTCTCCAGTCTTTCAAACAAGGGACCCCACCCCTCTTTTGATTTTTTTTCATCTTGTCTCGTTTGCTAACCCCAAAGTACTAGTTCCCTTTAACCACTCTGAGAATAGGGCTGTTACATGCAATACAATAGACTTTGTGAGGCTGGACGTTTTTTTGGTTATTGTTTTGTTTTGTATAGGATATGCTTTTATTTGAATTGTACAGAACTTTTTTATTGCAGTGATCCAACTGAATTGACTCATCCTGCACTATTGTTTTTTTTTGAGTAGTTGTGGTATTACAGAACAAACATGCATAAAATACAGGATTCCCATACACCACCCTATTATTAACACCTTGCATTGGTGCGGTACAATTGTTATAATTGGTAAAAGCACATTTTCATGATTGTACTACTAATTATAGTCCATGGTTTAACTTAGGGTTAAATGTTTATATAGTGCAATTCTATGAATTTCTTTTTGATGCTAGGGATATTTATATATAAAGGGATTAGATGATAATCCTATAGGATAAGGGAATTTGTTGAGCAACTTCTTGGTAATATCAAAATATCTTCATAACTGTACCAACATGGGTACATCAAATTGGTGTCATCAAAATGTTCCGTACCCCTTCTCAGAGCCATTTACTGTGCTAGAACTGGGAATATAATAATAGTGTTGATTCAATCCCTGATCTCCAGGAACATGTAGATTATGAGACGGGGGTGGGGAGACACTCATCTACAATTGACTATAATGCAGTGCGATGTGCTGTCCACAATTAATAAATGAATATTCTGGCAGCGTGAACAAAGCAACGAGGGGGAGAGGATTCTGGTGGGTGGGAGGAGGCCATGTTCGGTAAATGACACTTCTGTGAGGCTGTGATGGATGAGAAGTCGTGTCCCAGGTACACAGGACACTGCCTGAGTATTAGGACATTTCAAGACGAGGGACAACACAGGCAATGGCAAGGAGATAGAAAAGTGGATGGCATTTTGAGGAAACAGCAAATGCAGACATGGCAGGAGATGAATTCACAGAGGGGAAGTTAGCAGATCCTGATGTGTGAATATATTCCAGGTGAGAGTTTGGATTTTTGTCCTGAAGCAACAGGGGGCCTCTAAGTGGTTTTAAGCAGGGGGTGGGCATGGCCCAGCTTGGGTAGAGGATGGACTGGGCATGGTTCGCGGTGGTGGGTTGGAGACTGAAAGCAGTGAGACCATTTAGGAGATGAGGGTCTGAGCCTGGAAATGTCAGTGAAGATGGAAAGGAACAGGCATTTTGAGGGGAGGATGGAGAACTTGGGTTTTATGCAGGATCTCTCCCATTTGCCCCTCTAG
>PVKH010011004.1:0-17959 GCA_004027955.1 Chaetophractus vellerosus | reverse complement strand
TAATCTAGAAAACTGAGATTGAATTATAAGAATATAAATGCTGTTGTGAAGATGAACTGATATCATGCCAAAGAACCCATGCCTTGATGTCGTGGGTACTTGATGATTTTTCCTTTTCTCCTTCTTTCATTCCTTTCTTTCCTACTTCCCTTTTCCCTCCCTCCCTCCCTCCTTCCTTCTTATCCATCAATATAACCAAGGTTTCTCCACCTATCTCCTGGGTGGTATGCCTGAAAAGTTTTAGAGAAAGCATTTCTCTGTGACTTAAAGCTTATACTCCTCAACCTCCACATTTGGCTCCATGTCCACTTTTTCAGTTTACCTTAAGAAGGGGTTCTAAATGGGTAAGTGAGAACTGGTAACCTTCTTGGCTCAGTCTTTTTGCAGAGCCCTGGGGTTATTGTCTGCAGGCCTGGGGAGGCTTTGTTCACTAATGCTGAACTAAATGATGCATTAAATTGGGTGAGGGCTGCCTTCAGGTGAAGATGAAAAGGACCCGGGTTGCCCTAGGAGAGGATGTTTCCTCCAGGATGTTTTCAGTGCCTGTTTCCATCCCACTTTAAATTGAGCAGGTGATAAGGACTTTATGTGCATAAGTCCCTGAACCGGCCCTGGAGCCCCACATCATTCTCTGATGCTGGGAAGGACTGAAGGACAGGTTGTGTCAGGAGAGATGCTTTAACTTTCCTTTTCGTTTTCGTTTTTTTTTTTTCTTCATTCATTCCTTCCTTTAGTGGGAAAGAAAATATAAGCCCAAAGAAGGCACCATTTATTTTACCAAAATATCAAAAGACACCAAATCCAGGTCTCCAGGTAAGCTTCTGGAGCATTCCAGTCACCTTTGATGATGTTCCAATTAGGGTAACTTTCTTTAAAATGAGTTATGTATTTCTCAGAGTTTGCCATGGTCATGAAGTAGAGACAATCAGTCATTTACTGTACATATCAGTGGAAGGCTGAGAGAAGACTTTTACAAGATGTGGGTGTCGGTCTCTCCAAGGGGTCAGAGGGCAAATAATTTCACAATAAAGGGCAGTTAATTAGGACCTCAAGGTTATGGGAGAAAACCTGCTATCTGATCAGGGTGCAAATTGCTCAAAGGTTTGACTGTCAATCACAGAAGAATAAGTAGACCATTATGTTTTACTGTCTGCTGCTCACATCGACTAAATTAGAGCAGCTGGTGTAGTTTTTATCACCTTCTTTGTACTCTGTACCATTAAAAAATGAACATAGAATATATCCAGTTTGGTCATCAGAACTTCAAATACGAAGAAAATTTACAGGAGAATTTTTTTTAATTATAAGAAAAAGCCTCTTCCCTGGAGTTTTTTTCTGACCATACAGATAGAGAATATAGAAATTAACCATACAAGTAGGGATACTGCTTGTATATTTCTGCAAATTAATGGTAGATCAGGGATTCAAACAGGTCTCTCCAAACCTCTACCTCATAAAGCCATTGTGAAAATGAAAGGGGTAACAATCTCTAAAAACAGTGAACAATGCCTGGTGCACAATCAGTATTCAATAAAAGACACCCCCCCACACACACACACCACCACTACACATACACACTCACACTTCAGTTTTACATTTGTCCACAGTGTCCTTCTGACTATAGAGACGTTAAAGCCAGCCTAATGACACAGGAGCTGGTTAACCATCTGCAAGTAGAAACAACCGAAGAATGGACAAAGGTGAGGATGTAGAGAAAAGGAAGAGATTTGTTTTTAGGTGTGCTCCCTGGAGACACAAGTCTGTGATAGTCTAGATAAGGATGGGGGGAAAGTGCTGGGAAAAAGAAAACAGGTAAGGAAGATGGGACTGGCTTAGTGGCAAGTAGGATGTAGCATGTTCTGCCACTGTGTCCTGCCATCAGCTAGACCTTGATATCCTGTTTCTGAATCCCCTTTTCAGCAAGTAAGGGTCACAAGTGAAAAAATGATACTCCAAAGATCTGAGTGGGTTTTTAACAGGAATAGAAACAAGGTGTCCTTTTTGTTTGCCCTGGGATGTAGCCATATATCCTTATGACTATACACCCTGTCTGGCTTGCAGACTATAGTTTTCCCTTTTTTTTCCTTCAGAAATGACTCACAAATGTAAGGTTATTTTACCCTACACAAACTACCTTCCATAAACCCAGGGGAGAAAAAAGTGCTTGGAGCCATCCTTTTAAACATAACATATCTGTTTTTAATAAAGTGAAGAAGTATAATAAAACTTTTACTTTGGGGGAATATCCTGAGTCTTATCCTCAAGAAAAATTGTATCCATCTGGTCTCAAGAGAGCTGGTTTTTGCATTAAGTGATATTTGTTAGTTGGGTGATTGGAGAGTGGGAGTGGGAAAAAGGAGGGAAGTTGTTAGATCCAACACTTATCGTTAAGTGGAGTTAGTTTCTAAAAATGTAGCATCCAGAAACTGGTGAGTAATCCTTCTTCATCGTGCAATATTATGTCACCAGATCTGCTGAACCAACGCACAATAAAATTAATCCTCCATTCTGCAAATGCTGGTGATATGGCAATCACAGATGTGCTGAAACAGAAGTGTTCATGCCAGGCAGAGTTCACAAAGTCACAGACCCAGCTCGTCCAATTTCCGGTGTACGCTTTACACCAAGGCTACAATACCTGAAGAGTGTGTGTGTGTTGGGGCCGGGGGGTGCTGAAGATTCTCTAGACAACCTTCGAATCCTCTCTATTTTCTCTCTTGCTCCAGCTCTGCTGCTATTGCACACAGCATTGTGCATTATCTTAAAATTCCAGGTCAAACTGGCAACATAGGAATTGTGACGACAGTACGGGAGGAGGAGTGGGGACTGGAAGTAGAAAAGGCAAAGGAACTGACGTTTGTTGGGGTGTGCACTGCATTCAGCCCCGCGGGGCTGGTGCTAGTGTTCCACTTCCGATTTTAGCCTGGAGGAAACTGCTGAGAGCACACAACAGTCAAGGGAGAGAGAACCCCTGGGAACCCAAATCTGTACAATTTCCAGACTCTTTCCATCATACCCTGCTGATCTAGTCATCCTATGGTGTAGGCTTCAACTGTTTCCCCTAATGATCTCTATTGATTTCCAAAAAGGGAGGACGGGGGACACCAGGTAAGGGAATCTAATATTGATATTCCGGTTAACCCATATAGTGTTTTTTTTTTCTCAAAGACTCACTCCCAGTAAGATCTACAATCATAAAGAAGGTAACATTCTTTAGTGAAAGACTTTAAACTGTTTAGCACCCCTCGCCCAATGTCATTCGGCAAAAGGTCTCTTTGGGGCAGAACTACATCATGGTTTTCATGGGTCATGGGACCCTTTTACCACCATGGGTTCCTGTCTCCATTAAAAGAAATAATAAAGTTATATTTTTACAAGTGCACTGGCAGAAAGACGACTATAATCCAAACTGGATTCATTAGTACATGTGCATTATTATATCCATTATTATCTTCTGATTTTAAAAGAAATGAAAACATCTTCATGGGCCACCAGACCGGAGCATGGGCCCTGGACATTATGCCTACTGGAGCTAGTGGATGAGTCCCTCGTGCTTTGGGGGCCACTTGCAGGGGGCTCTTTCCCTACCAGGACAAGCTCTCCTCTTCCCTCCTGATGGGATGAAGTTTCAGAGCATGGAGCTGATCCAGGCTTTCCAGCTGGACTCCTGCCTCAAGGTGCCTATCCTTTCTTGTCTGACAGAGAATAATAAGCTGGGACATTAGGGGGGAAATCCCTATCTGCATTGACCTTCCACTGGTTCCGAATCATGCTGACTTTTACCTTTTCTGTTGCTAAGCTGTGGGACAATTATGCTTCTCCAATGTTATAGAGCCCTCCTCTTGTTTATATAAAGTCCCCAATTAAGCCAGAAATAGAATTTAGCACTGCAAACATTTTTTTTGAAGTTAAGATATTCAGTCCAGCGCTCCTGTTCATTATTCTCCGCTGAAACCTAATATTAGTAACAGCATGTACAGAGGACCTGGACCATGAATTAATAATGAAGCACTTGTACTGGAAAATATGTGAGCACCTAGCTACCTTATTTGGCAGGCACCCATGGGGACAGGAGTTCACTCTGTCTTACACAGCACTTACAGCGATAGTTTTACAAATATAGAAATCAGTTATTTTGGAAGGATTACCTGCAGGTGAAAGGATAACCGAGCATTCATCTACCACCTACTCTTCTCCCCGTTCTGCTGTTATAGACACAGGGACCCTCGGAAATGTCCTGGACCTGGGCCATTTCTTCTCTGGAACTTTCACTTTCCTCAAGCACTTAGTCTTGTGAATTTTTCACATATGTAATTTAAATGATCTCTAATTGGTTTTCTCTTCCACGAGATGAAAAACTCCTTAAGGACAAAGAATTGTGTAGAGAGGCAATGTGGGATAGTGGTTGAGGACAGTGGTCCCAGATTAATGGTAGAGCAGGGATTCAAACAGGTCTCTCCAAACCTCTACCTCATAAAGCCATTGTGAAAATTAAAGGGGTAACAGTCTCTAAAAACAGTGAACAATGCCTGGTGCACAATCAGTATTCAATAAAAGACACCCCCCCACACACACACACTACCACCACTACACATACACACTCACACTTCAGTTCTACATTTGTCCAAAGTGTCCTTCTGACTATAGAGACGTTAAAGCCAGCCGAATGACACAGGAGCTGGTTAACCATCTGCAAGTAGAAACAACTGAAGAATGGACAATCAGGCATGGGTTGGAATCCTATCTCCATGGACCACTACCTAACAGTTACATGATCTTGAGCAAGACGTTCAACTTTTCTGATCCTCAGTAAATAATTATCATTCTGGTTTAACATAAAGATTAGGATGAATGTGGTGGAGCATCTAGTACAGGCTGGTATATAGTAGGTATCACATCAAAGCTAGCTATAATTACTATCATCATCATTTTCCCCATCACCTTTGGATCGCTACCATCTTAGATGATAATTAGCACATACTAATGTTTGTTGTATAAATTATGGCATATATTTAACATGTAATCCTTCCACCCAAGAAGAATGGCATTGGAGGCAATTTTGTTTGGTTTGGTTTGTTTTTTTTCCAAAATTAATTTCCCTCTGGAGTTTCTTCCTTCTTCAACTCATTATCCCTTCCTCCTAGAGGCATCTTTGAATATCTGATAACTTATCAAGTATGTTTTCCAATAGATTTCACATTTCTGATGGATTTTGGTGAGGAGAATTATGAATACTTTCTCAGCCTGGAACTGTCACAGCGCATCTTGTACCAATCAAGAGAAATGCAAATCTGAACATGTAAATATGTTAATGTACAGAGGTGTCAAGCTTTGGGCCCTTGTGTGTGTTACTACAACTTTAAGGGTTATTTGGTTTATTTCTTACAAGGTAGCTCACTCACCTGTCCCCTAAGACCAGGTTTTTGTGGCTTCCTGCACATGTAAAAAAATGCCTTTCTACATCTGCAGAAAACAAGTAGTTGTTGTCATCACTATACTTGCCTGTGAAACCTTAGCAAGGTGATAGAGTTACACATTCCGTTCCTTTAAGAGGGACATAGCATTTCAGCTCCATTGTCGGGGAGTTGCATCCAGTGGGCATGATAAACTTAATTTTGGAGTTTTGTAGACATAGATATTAAACTACAAAAAAAAAATTAACCCTAAATGCTTTGTAATAATTTTTTTTTAATTTTTAAAAAGGAAAAGGCGCAGTTGGAAATTTCTGTTGATGAAAACCAAATTTATAGGGAAAAGTCTAATTATTGCTTTTTTTTTTAAAGCTATTACATAACTAAGTATAATATGTGGTACAGGAAATAATTTTGTCCACACACCTGCATAGAAAAAACCACATCAACAAGTTTGCTTCAGCCGTCAATCTGTGGGACCAAAAGCTAAAGCTGAAAGCAAAGGTGAAATAAAATACGAAAATTGCACAGCAGCCGCCGGGGAGTCAGCTATCCAGAGGCCCCTGCTGAAACCCCATCTTTAGGGTCGAGTTTCAGCCACATTTTGATGTTTTGGTCACCTGACTCAAGCTCTGGAACCCAATTGGCCCCCACCTTTACAGGCTAAGTAATGATGTAACCAGAGTGTGTGGGAACCAGAGTGTGTGACAGATACAATTTTTCCCAGTCGTTTATTAGACTTGGCTACTAATTCTGCTTGTTACTGGGCTTGACTGCTGGTTATCAGGAAATTCGAACTACTTAAAGGGCATAATGAGTTTATCTATACTCAGGGCAGAATTTAGACACATTCATGTAAAATTAAACCACAGTTACTGAAAATAGAAATTTGTGAAATTCAACTATTTATATTTGAATTCGATAGCAGATATATTTTAGTGTATCTACATTTTGTTACTCTGGACTCCTTTTACAAAAATTAAAATCATTCCTATGTTACCTTAAAAGAACCCATCAAACTAAATGTTAGTTTATCCATGATTTTTCTATTTCTTTTCTTAATCTTACAGAGTTTTTTTCTAAACAGAATAAATGTTTATACTCATGTAATTTGTCACTATGGTAACTTTTAGCCTTTAAAATGCTGACACCTTATCAGAGACAACCAAGAGAAGAAACTATCTTTGTTTGACAAGAATAAGCAGAACCAGTTTGGCAAACTTCAGATAGAACCAAACATAGCAGGGCAAGGAAGCCTAGGGATAAAAGCATTTGTTGTGCCACCAATAATGACTATATCAAGAAAACTAGAGCAAATTCAGGTTTCACAGCAAAAACAGGAGCTCTAATGCTGATAGCAAAACTTAACGGGAATTTTTTTCCCTTAAATCTCCTTATAGCTCCCCCCACCCTACCCAAAAAGAAATCATTTAAGCAATTTCTAACATTCACTTAATGTTATCTTTCTGATATGTTGGTACGAGTTTGTAAAAACTTTTCTGATTCATGATTCCAAATCTCCTTAAGAAGGTCTTCCAGTTGTACTTCCTAAGACCTTATCAACACTTTTACAACAGAGAGAAAATGTAATAGATACTCACACTAGGCTTTATAATAACTCCCCCCCCCCCGCATGATTTTCAAAATTAATTGCTGTTTATATCTTGGTGGCATCCATACTCATAGAAAGAATATCACATCCTCAAAATGTTTCATCTATTTAGCAAAAATGTCTTTAGGAAAGAAATCCCTGAAAAACACCCCTTTTTCATTCTCCTCGTTTAGACGTATATCATGCCCAACACATAGGCAAAAGATATGGTGTCTGACATCTATTTAAACCTGTTGGGAACTATATCAAACATTAATGGGGATTAGTGTTAGAACTGGTGTAAACATAGCAAACAATCTGCTGCAAGTACATACTCACATTTCCATATGTTATGCGGTAAGCAGAGCCATTTAAGGAGTGAGATACTCAGGGAGATGGTATTCAGGTAGCAAGTATTTGGCTGGTGAGAAGTAAACACACCCTGGATATATTTACTTCCTAACACCAGCATATACACACCTACCCAACACTGGCTCTTAAGCTTCACCTCAAGAGACAAGTCAAGTTCAAGATATGCAATTTCATGATGAAAAGCTCCTAAAACATAGATAAAAATGATTTAGTACTTCCAGGTGCACTGTAATTCTTAGCAGAAAAAGTTAATTCCAGGTGTGTAATCTCCTAAAGAAATCTGTTGTCAAAGCTGGATAAAATCATCACATTAGGAAAATAGAAGTTCACCTATGAACAAAGTACAAGGTATGGCTAGGAAAACTCTCTGCTCCACACAGAAATTACAGCATAAAAGTGAAACTCCCTTTTACTTATGTAAACATTGCTTGGTTTGGGGCATCGTTTCAAAAGAGGTAGAGCTGAACATGCACAAGCATATAGAAATATGTCATAGTCTTGGTGGGAGGTTTGGGGTGGGGCTCCAGTGCCAAGCCAGACTCTAACACACAGACAAAGGAAGAAAGAAGATGCATTTTATAGCTTACAGATTTTTTTCCCCTTCATTTCTTCTTTAGGCAGCCAGACCAATGAAATAACTCAATCAACAACAAACCGAGATGTGCCCCACAGTGGAAAATGTTATAACAGCTTGAATAAGAAGGAAGTCCCAGTCAGGGGTGGGAATGTGGGTAGAGCGGGCGGGGAGAGAGCGCCTATATTATGGAATATTTAAACTTTGTAACACAATGCACATTTATTAATTGGTTTCCTTTTGAGAGGCACTTATTCATGGCAGGTTTATAAACAATATGGCACGTGGGGAACACTGAAGTTCTCCCATGGCCTGTTTTTATTTCCATATGTTCAGATGAAATGAACATCACATTTAATAGCAGTCCTAGCTGCTCTTGAAGTGTGTGCCAGTGTTACATCCCTTGGGAGTAGTTACCACCAAATTAATATCCTGTGGGTCACTTAATTCAAAAAAACCACATTATAGAGGCATTATGTGATTAGATGTACTGCTTTTACAAGCCAGTTGGGGTGTGTACTTTGCATCTGGTTCAGAAAGGCTGGTGAGGCTGATTTAAGTAAACCTCCAACCTGGAGTCTCTGAGCCGCCCGTGGTCATACAGACACATGGACCAACAGAGAAAAAAATGTGCCTGTGTCTGCCGTCTGCCATCGGAAACTGCCTTGAAAACCGCATCTAAAATGAACTACTTGCTTAGTCAGAAACAGGCCTGAATAGCTGGTAGGAATGGGCTGCTCCCCAAAATTTCAGAGCGTGAAGGGAGGTGCTATCATATCCCCCATCCGGCCTGCTTCTCACCAAATGCTCATAAGAAATAGAGAACCATGCTATGTCCACCGTTACGCTGTCCAAACCAAGGTCTGCCAATTGTAGAGGATTTTACTTGTGAATTTAAAATACAGTATATTTTGCCCCACTCGGCAGACCACCCCAAACAACAGGAAACATGCTTTCTGAGTGAGCAAGAGGAATTTACCAGGATCCCCAAGGACACCTGGGAATTGGATGCCCAACTTTGCTTACAGGGGTTTCAAATGGCTCAGGTGCAGTGACTCCAGGCAACTCCGAAGCATCAATCATCGTTTATGGTCCACTGTTGATTACCTGTAAGGGGCTTATTCTCTAAGTCCTCCTCCAGGCCAGAGCTCAAAGAGACTTCAGGGGCGAAACCCTGAAAGGCGTCCAGGCGGGACACTGCGGGCTGAAGAACCTATATGTGAGGTATTGTGGCTGTTTCTGGTTATCTTCACAATGAAAGAAAAGAAAAAGAATGATGTTTTCCCTTCATTAGAACCACTCTGCAATAGTTACTTTTCTTTTTAACTGTCACGGTCCTTTCTTTACAAACACTATGGACAAATGCTTGTTGTAAAGTCGTCATTTTCCCTCCTGCACTGTAGGTGGTTATTTTCTTGGAAAGGTTTTTATCATCAAATATAAATTGAACTGATCATCTGTGAATTACATTTCGCTATGCAGAGGAAAAGGAATCTATTAGGAGTCAAGACTGTGGGAAATGGATTGGACAACATAAACGGTATGTCGATGGGTTTGCCAAAGCAGAAAAATCCTTGGCAGCCTTTCTGAAAGTACAACTAAGTTCTTATGCCCCAGAGGGAAGCAAGGCCTTAGAGAAGAGAGGCCCTTCCAGGGATTGCTTTTGAAGGCAAAAGTCTTGCTTGTAGGTTTAAGCAGTGAGGGTCGCAAGCACATGGGGCTCCTTAGCCCAATCACAGCCATCCAGGCTTGGCCATTATGTTTTAACCTGAAGCAAGAGGAATAATGTGAACGCGACAAAGGGAGAGGTGAAAGATGAATCAAAGTCTTTTCATCCTGTGCTGCGACTTGACACGTTTCTAAAACATCAGAATTCCCAGGCATGAAAGGATGTGTGTATCTTTTGCTCGGTACTCATTTTTTTAATAAAGTACTAATAATTCCCAGTGCTGAATAATTACTAATAACAATTTCCAGTTTCTTGCATTTGTATCTTTAAACTGACAACAAGAGAGACCACTCCAGATTCATATTGACCTAGAAACTTGGATACTGTTCCAAACCGAAGTGCACTGAGTGGTTTAATGTGCTTCTCCTTATCTCTCTCCTTATTCTGTAATATCGCGATACTTGTCAAATTCACAAGGTTGTGAGAAGAATTAAGTGAGTTCATGGCTATGAAAATGCCGTAAAAATTGTGAAGCACTACAAACAATTCAGGGGATGGTTGGGATCATGAAGATGATGAGAATGACAATGGGGGGAATGCATGTGGAAATTGTGTATATTGATGAAATTTTGGCATAGTATTTGTCATTTGGGAATTTTGATATTTTGGGACATCTAAGATTGGAACAATAAAGTTCTTGAGTATAACCGTGATCTTCTAATAAAAGACATTTTAAGGATATAATGTAACTTTTCAAAAGAAAATGCTATATTTCTATATTTACCAGCACTATCTCAAGGTAACAAAGGTGTTAATGCAAAGTGCTCTATAGTTTTCACACTTCTAGAAGTTGCCTTTCCTTGCTATCTGATACTTGGAAAGAGTTGGTCATAGTCATCTTTAGACTTTAGTCTCACTGAGAAAATGCCCTACACTATCCAGCGACCATGATTTCCATAAAAGTATGAAATACACATTTTTCTCAGTATCATCATCCAAGAGATTTTATTTTGGACATTCTGATTCTGCCTCCAATGGTTTCTAGGTGGTGGAAGGATGGAGAGAATAGTATATAACACCTTCATTGAGAGTTTTTAAAAAAAAAAAAGTCCTAAAAAAGACTATAGGTTTCCTAGAATAAGGACAGAGATTTAATTTTGCAATAAATTGCTTCCCTATTAAACAAGCAGTTGCCACTACAAAACCTTCACCTTTCTATATAGCTGCACATGTTTTGGTTCCACAGTATAGTATCCTCACATCACCCACTAAGGCAAAGGAAAAGCATATTGATTTTCTGTACACTTCCAGATCTTCCCTTTGGCTGGAAATCTGCTATTCCATTGGGCATTTATATCCTGCTTAGGTAAGTGAAGTTGCCAGCAGAGCTTTAATGAATAAGATATTTAAGGACAAACACACTGGGCCAAAATCAGACGCAGGGGGCATCTTCTTGGGGTCTGTTCTGGGAACAGGAATCATTTTTACTCCACCTTAGTACTCAGGCACACAAAATAAGGCTAGAGCAAGAAAAGTAATGCTATCCACCAAGTCACGAGAATCATAGCATTCTGGATAGATAGATTTTTATTATCCCTCTTTTCAGATAAGTAAACAGAGTACTAGAGTGTGCGGGTGATTCTGCAAAAGAAGATGGTAGAAAGCCTGTGCCCTATTTTCTTGTCCATCGTCAATATCTTGAGCTAGGACTTCAAGAACACTTGAAATCCTCTTGCTTTCCTCCTTTTGCTTATTATATTCCTTATCTAAAGTGGACATTTTCAACTCTGCCAGCACTGTCTGAATTTATGCTGTAAATGTCAGGACCCTGCCAAGGAAGTTTGCTAATTATCCGAACTCCCCCTGCTGGTGGGTTTAACTACAATCCAAACTCCAACCCTTATTCTCCTTTGAATATAGTAATTGTTAAAAAAATGTTTTTCAAGTTAATTCACATTATAAAAGAGTAGGCCAGAAGAAGGAAGAAAACTTTAAAAGAAGGGGAATTTAACATGAGAATGTAACTCACCATAATATAAATTGGAGGTTTGATATTCTTTTTTAAATTGGCCTTTGTGATTATATTTGTGAGATATAAAATAAGATACGTTTGATTTTTTCCCCCTTATTCTCTTTTTGTTCCCACACTCCATCTCATTTTTGTGGTTTGCGATATTTTCCTTTGTCTCTAAGCTCTAGACTTCTACTTAATAAGTACCAATAAAGATTATATGTTATCCTTAAACAGTGGTAGCATTCCCCACCTGCTAATTGCTTTATTTGTACTTACTGTTTCCGCCCTCTCATCAACAGAGGCTTTAGCATAAAGGGCAATGAAGTAGAACGTGATGAGGCGAATGGGAGCCAACCCAGTGAATGCTTCTATAATTACACAGTAGCCTGGAGTAGCTCTTCTCAAATCAAATTATGAGCCTGGATTACCTAAAACTCTCAGGACACAGCCTGGTTTTTCATTTGTCTGTAGGATACTGTCGACAAGCAGCCCTCTTTCCTCTTGCCATTATTCTTCACACAGGTTATCAAGGCTCCTGTTCCAATGCAGTATTTTCAAAGGAGTGAGACTCGGAGGAAAATGCCATTTTCTTAAATGGCTTGCCTAACCTCTTGTGTTTTATCACTTTTTTTTTTTAAGTGGGGGTGGGGGAAGAATGAAAGTTATTTTCATGTTTACAGCCACCTCTGTCATTTGCATATCGAAGTTTATTCCCAGTTGAGGTTGCTCATGATTCTTTGGCAAATATTTATGTTTGTCAATGTTCCAGCCACCCATAAGGTAACTGGAACAAGAGTCAATAGGCCTCAGCTATGTTTAAATTCTTGTTTCAACACCTGACCATACCTTCAAAAATGTACACTGCTGTGGAAATAATGTAGTAATTAAAGGACCAGACTGGAGGCCTGGCCATGCGAAATATGGGCTCAAATCTGCCACTGACGAGCTGTGTGACTTTGAACCAGTCACTTAATTTCTCAGTCTCTAAAATTTGTTCAAGTTCTATGGTCCCATGAATTCACAGTACTACATAAATAATGTATACTGGAGACAGTACGGAATACAAGGTGTTCACATATTTATTAGATTGCAGAAGCAAAGCAAGAGAATGATCTATTCCTCAAATGGTTTAAATGTTTGTTAAATCAAGATTTTGGGGTGTCCATGATCAACTCAAAAAGTGAACTAAATGTAATAAGGTTTGGCTGGTGGTTGATGTCTCTTGGAGACATAAGGCTGGGGTTCAAGTTCAGCTTTGCTGGGCTCAAGGAGGGGTTGGGCTAGTCCACCAAAGCTTCTGAGAGACGTGGCCTAGATGAGCTCTAAAGAGGTTTCCAAAGTTAAAACTGTGGTTCAAATAGAAAAAAAAAATAAAAATAATCACATCTCCATACCTAATATCCAGTGCATATTCTTGAAGATAAAATGGATATCAATCTGAATAATTATAAAATAAATATTCTCTGTTCCATAGTCCTCTGTATGGAAGAATTGTAAATTGGTTTACAAATATGTATTTAAAGTGGGTATTCTGATGAGGAAGACAGGCAAGACTATAACCATTACAAAGTTAAGAGACGTTTGCAGATACAATGATTAGAAGGATGCGTTCCAACATTGCATGCCAATTTGTTATTTCTTAGCTATTGACATAGTTTCCCACTGCTATGACAATACCACACAATGGGTAAGCTTCAATAATGGGAAATTATTGGCTCATGGTTTTGAGGCTAGGAGAAGTACAAAAACGAGTCATCAGCAAGGTCATGCCTTCTCCCTGAAGACTGTGGCATTCTGGGGCAGGCTGCCAGAAATCCTTGGATTCCTTGGCTTCGCCATCGCATGGTGATGTCCTCTCCTTTCTCTTCTGGGTTCTGTTGACTTCCAGCTTCTTGCTTCCCCATGGCTTTTTCCCTGTGGCCTTCTCTAGAAGGCCTCCAGCAGTCGGGTTCAGTAGGCCACACCTTAACTAAAAATAACATCTTTAAAAGGTCCTGTTTACAATGGGTTCACATCCATAGAAATGGGTTAAGATTAAGAACATGTTCTTCTGGGGTTCATAATCAACCAACACAGCTGTCATCAAAAAGATAATGAGATTTTTATTCTCATGGCTAATATCTTAATTTAGAAGATCACACCAAACCAACCTTAAAATATGAGGTGTATTTCCATTTTTTTAAATAGAAGCTGTATGTTTCCAATACTAACACTTCTTTTAAAAAAAAACACCCATTACCTAAATTGTTACAAAATAAGCTGAGGTTGAAACTGCCTCCACTTGAGTATTAAAGAACCTATTTAGTGATGCAAATTTAGTTTAGTTTTCCATATTATTTTACTTAATTTAAAAATTGTAAACATGAGTTCAAGCACCTTCTAAGCACTTTATGTGCTTACTTTAAACACAAGCTATGTCTATGAGACTAAGCCACCCAACCAGAGAGATATCAACAGAATCACTGTTAACAGGTGAAATGGCCCAGTGGATAGGGTGCCGGCATACCACATGGGAGGCCCTGGGTTTGATTCCCGGGGACCTCTCCTAGCGGGCAGACCGCCTTGAGAATGGCAAGCCACCATGGGCGGGCCAGAGCCGCCGTGGGCAGGGCAAGAAGCTGCCACGGACATGGCAAGAGCCGCCATGGGCAGGGCAGGTTGCCTGCGGATGGAGCGCAGCCAGCCACCCGTGAACTGAAAGCCGGCCGTGAACGGACGCAGAGACCAGACCGCCCACAAGCGGGGAAAGCCGCACCTGCGCAGTGACCAGTCTCGGCGCGTCGCCGCAGCGGGGGGAAGGGGAGATATGTAATAAAATAAATAAATCTTTAAAAAAAAACAAAACAAAACAGGTGAAATGGCAATGGCCCCAATAAGAACAGACCACTATTATCCTTTGTGAGGTTAACTGAGATAGATGGGCAAAGGAACGCTACTTGGGAATGCTTTAGCTATGCAAATTGCAAAATACTTTACGACTTCCAAAGGTACAAATTATATACAGGGTATCAGGAATTTGGTTCCTGGTCTTTCAAAGTCCAACCTCAAGCCCTCCTCCCAGAATTTTCCTGAAACATTTGCAAAACTTCTAAAGCTAACCTGCAAACCTGAAAGATTGCAGAAACATTAGAGTCAACCCATCCGATATTTGTTCTTAGCTACTGTCTCTTTTTACTTGTGGTTGAGGCCAGTAGGAAAAACAAATTTTACCAAGAGTTAACTATATATTATTTGTCATTTTCCAATTATAATATCCTCTCCTTTCTATCTCATTTACTTGCCATCAATAACAATGTATTTTATGAGTAAAATTGTATATATAATATGTATTTTGCATACATTCAGCATACAAAGGGAAATATTGCTTAATTTTCAGGCTATTCTTTTGAAAAGCAATATATTGCTTTTTGTGCCTTCATTTCCAATCCTCAACTTTCAAAACTTTCTTCTAAGTAAGCCTATAAAATATTCTTTTATGGAATAATGGTTATGCTCCCAATCTCTAAAGCCAAGCTACATTAATATCAATCATGGTTCTACTTCTTCCTTACCTGGATAACCTTGGTAAGTTGCTTAACCTGTGTGTCTCAGTTTCTTCATCCATAAAATGGGGATGATAACGACATCACTTTATAGAGTTGTTGTGAGGATTAAATGAGGTTATATGAGTAACAAGTTTAAAATGGTGCCTAACACGTAAGTAGTATTGGATAATTAGATTTTATTATTAGTGTTGGTCTAGTTTATACTTCAGAAGTTTGCCTATAATCAAACCACTATCTCTATTAAAGATCTTTGAAGTACATGAAATATTCAAAATACAAAATCTCATATTCCATCTTTTCCTTTACCACTACCATTGTCCACTGAAATAGAAAAGTTTTATTACTCTTATTTTCCACAAACACTCATGCCAAGGAAAGTTCTTGCCTTGATTATAGAGCAGCACTGTCCACTAGAACATTCTTTATGATGGAAATATTCTATATCTGTATTGTCCGTGCAGTAGCCACTAGCCACATGCAGCTAGAGGAACAGTTGAAATGTGTCTGGTTTGAGGAATTGAAATATAGAGGAAGAGGCTGTGGCTCAACTGCTTGTGCTCGCTGTGTCCATTTGCTTTGCATTTTTCTGTGTCTGCTTGTCTCCCTTTGTTGCGTAATCTTGCCGTGCCAGCTCACCGCGCCACACTGACTGGCTTGCCTTCACCAGGAGGCCCCGGGAATTGAACCCAGGGCCTCCCATATGGTAAACAGGAGCCCAACCAATTGAGCCACAGCCTCTTCCCCTATATTTCATTTTAATTAATTTCAAATTAAAGTAAAAGAGTCACAATGATGAAGGGCTACCATATTCCACAGCATCATTAGGGGGGATCTGTAAGTCACACCTAGACGTGAATGAGTGGCCCTGGCCCTTACCACCTCTATGATATTCAGTCTCTTAGAGTCTCAGTTTCTTGGTATGTAAAATAGAAAGAGTCATATCTACCACATAGAACAAGTACAATATGTGCAAAGAGCCTAACTTAGTGCAGTTTATAAATATCAGTTCTCTAGGATCTCTACTGTTGTTTGAATCAGTATTATCTGGATTGAATGGCTCTTAGACATGGAGCAGAGAGGGCCTCGTATCTCACTTCACAATGAAATCCAGTCCCTGGATGTTCTTGCTCCACTGTGACTGTTAGTCTGGAGGGGAGATGTGATCTTCTGTTTTGACAGAGATCTCTGATAGTGCCTGAGCATCTCTCAAAAGCCTGAAACTAAGAGGGTCCTCGGGACCGCTGTGTACTCACAGAGCTGCAGGGGAGATGCAGGACCCCGCCTGCTTCTGGAGAGCCCATTTGTGCATGCTCCCCTCTGGTGGTGGGCCGCGATGCAGGCAGCCTCTTGCGTCCTCCCCGTCAAAGAGCAATCACTGAGGGCCAATGTTCCAAGAATCTTGCAACCTGGCATCAATATCTTCATCAAAGAACTGATATCAAATAGCCGGGGGCTCTTAGGATAACCTCACTATATTGAGAATCCCTCCCAATGATATATTTATCAAAAGAGGTAAAAGAACATTTGCATCAAATGGCATCACAGTCTCTTCCAAAACCTTCAAGGAAATGGGAGATACAACATCTGGACAAATCTGAACAGAAAATGACAATCTCCCGGGTCTATTAGGAAGGACTTTGAAAAACAGATTGCAGTATTAGTACTCCTAAAATTGAGACGACTACAGAAGGGCAGGATTGGGAACCAAATACTTGGTCAGCAGCCTCAGCCCTTTTCTGAGGTTACCCTCCTGGTGAGAAAATATTTCCCTAGCAAGCCTTTTATTTGCCCCTTTAAAGATTTTAGACAAGTTGTCTCCTTACCAAGTCCTGAGCATACAGGCTTTCTGGACATTGGCAGCTACATGAAAACAGCGTATCATTATTTTTTAATCCAAAAATAGGGAGGACCACACATCTGCTCAACCATTATAACCCGTATGTCAAATAAATTTGGTGGGGCGGGGTGGGGTATGGGGGGAGTGTGGATGAGAAATATTGATTTCATTCAACTCATGGCTGATGCATAAACAAAGGAAAGAGAAGAAAAGGTGCCCAAAGTATGTGAGGCAGTGTGGGGCTGTGGCCAAAGCAATAGGTTGGTGCCGTGACACCCACTCCTCATCACTCAGGAGCTGTGGGGTTTCGG
The DNA here is from genome assembly GCA_004027955.1 of Chaetophractus vellerosus. NCBI lineage: Eukaryota > Metazoa > Chordata > Mammalia > Cingulata > Chlamyphoridae > Chaetophractus > Chaetophractus vellerosus. The sequence continues at coordinate 635 of PVKH010011004.1, read as the reverse complement.
TCCAGTTACATGGCTTCTCTGAACCTCAGCTTCTGTAATATAAGAATAATACTACCTTATTTTTTAGTTCTATACTTTATTATTATTAATACTACCTTTTTTTGACAACTGTACGCTGTGCTGAGCACAATAGTTACTGTCAACAAAGATTTGTGCTCTTCACTCCTTACCTATCTCAAAATGATATGATCATTCCACAATTAGCTCTAGTCTATCCAAAAGGATTTACTTTACCTTTTACCTAGTTTTCAAAAATGAATTAATCACATACTAAGCCAGGACACCAATTTCAGCAAACTTTGGTTAAGATCTGGGGTGTTAACAGTCATTGGCCACAAAGTTCAAGTAATAAGGACTTGGTTTTTCCATGAGGCATGAACTAGAGGAACAAGACATCCAGAATATGGGCCCTGACACCGTTTGCCTGGATTGGTGCAATTTCTTCTTCACTAAAGCCCATCCATTTATCATTGTTACCAAAGAGATCTTCTCCACTGTGAGTTCTGACTCCATCATCCACCTTCTCCCCTAGGAACATCTTATTTCATTACAGATAAGAAACAAGACCCTTGTGAATGGCTTCAAAGACCACTCCCAGCCACAATTACAAACAAGGAATGCTCCTTCTGGGCTGG
>PVKH010011003.1:0-17959 GCA_004027955.1 Chaetophractus vellerosus | reverse complement strand
CTACCACAAGATCTTGAAGATGTTTTCCTATATTTTCTTCTAGGAGCTTTATGTTTGTCACTTTTATATTTGGGTACTTGATCTATTTTGAGTTATTTTTTGTATAAGGTGTGAGATAGGGATCCTCTTACTTTATTTTGGATATGGATATCCAGTTCACCATTTGTTAAATAGACGACTCTGGCCCACCTGGGAGGGTTTGACAACCTTCTCAAAAATCACTTGACTGTAGATGTCAGGGTCTATTTCTGAGTTCTCAATTCGGTTCCATTGCTCAATTGGTCTGTCTTCATGCCGGTATGCTGTTTTTGCCACTGTAGCCAAGTAAAATGCTTTAAAGTCAGAAAGTGACAGTCCACCAAATTTGTTCTTTCTAACGACATTTTTGGCTCTTCGGAGACTTTTACCTTTCCAAATAAATTTGATAATTGGCTTTTCCATTTCAGCAAGAAAGGATGTTGGGATTTTTATTGGGATGGCATTGAATCTGTAAATCAGTCTGAGTAGAATTGACATCTTAACGATATTTAGTCTTCTAATTCATGAACACAGAATGTCCTTCCATTTATTTAAGTCTTCTTCAGTTTCTTTTAACAATGTTTTGAAATTTTCTGAATACAATTCCTTTATGTCCTTGGTTAAGTTTGTTCCTAAATATTTAATTCTTTTAGTCGCTATTATACAGGGAATTTTTTTTCTTATTTTCTCTTCAAATTACACATCATAGGTTTATAGAAATGCCATGGATTTTTGTATATTAATCTTGTATCCTGCCATTTTGCTGAACTCGTCTATTAATTCTATTAACATTGTTGTGGATTTTATAGAATTTTCTAGATATAGAATCATATTGCCAGCAAATAGTAAAAAATTTATTTCTTTCTTTCCTATTTAGTTGCCTTTAATTTCTTTATCTAGCCTAATTGCTCTAGCTAAAACAAATATTGAATAACAGCAGCGACAGTAGGCATCCTTGTTTTTTTTCTGATCTCAGCAGGAAACACTTCAGTCTTTCACTGATACATACAATACTAGCTGTAGGTTTTTCATATGTGCACTTTACCATATTGAGAAAACTTCTTTCTATTCCTAGTTTTGGAGGGTTTTTATCAAGAAATTTTGCTGTGTGTTGTCAAATGCCTTTTCTGCATCAATCAAGATGATCATGTGATTTTTCTTCTTCCATTTATCAATGTGATTTATTACACTAATTGATTTTCTTGTGTTCGACCACCCTTGGATATAACCCAGTTGATCATGGTGCAGAATCCTTTTAATGTGCTTTTGGATTCTGTTTGCAGGTATTTTCTTGTGATTTTTGCATCTATATTCATTAAGGATATTGGTCTGTAATTTTCCTTATTCATAGTATCTTTATCTGATTTTGTTATTAGGGTGATGTTGGTTTCTTAGAATGAATTTGGTTGTGTTCTTTCCTGTTCAGTTTTTTGGAAGAGCTTCCTGTGCAATTTTTGAGCAAGATTGGTATTAGATGATATTTGAATAATTGGTAGAATTCACCTGTAAAGCCATCTGGTCCTGGGCTTTTCATCTTTGGGAAGTTTTTGATGAACATTTCAGTCTCTTCACTTGTGATTGGTTTGTTGATGTCTTCTACTTCTTTTAGGGTCAGTGAAGGTAGTTCGTGTGTTTCCAGGAATTTGTCCATCTCCTCTACATCGTTTAGCTTTCAGCATATAGTTGTTCATAGTATCCTCTTGTGATCACTCTTATTTCTGTGGGAGCAGTGGTAATGTTACCCCTCTTGTTTCTGATTTTATTTATTTGCACTTTCTCTCTTTTTTTCTTTGTCAGTCTAGCTTGGGGTGTGTCAATGTTTTTGGTCTTCTCAAAGAACCAACTTTTGGTTTTGTTCATTATCTCTATTGTTTTGTTGTTGTTGTTCTCAAGTTCATTTATTTCTACTCTGATCTTTATTATTTCTTTCCTTCAGCTTGGTTTTAGATTAGTTTGATGTTCTTTTTCTAGTTCCACCAAGTTTGCAGTTAGATCTTCAACTTTAATTCTTTCTTCTTTTTTAATTTAAGAATTGGGGGTTATAAATTTCCCTCTCAGCACTGCCATTGTGGTGTGCCATAGGTTTTGATATGCTGTGTATTTATTTTCATTTGTCCCAAGATATTTGCTGAATTCTCTTACAATTTATTCTTTGACTAACTGATTATTTAAGAATGTGCTGTTTAATCTCCAAATATTTATGAATATTCCCTTTTTCCATCCATTATTGATTTCCAGCTTCATTCAGTTATGATCAAAGAATATGATCAAAGGTAGAAATTTTGTATAATTTCTACCTTTTTTAATTTATTGAGTCTTTTCTATTGTCAGAAAAACACAAATATTGGCAGGCCATACATGTGCAAGCATTTGATTAGATGAAGTTCACTTTAAAGGGCTCCAGAGAGCCCAACAAGAGTTCCGAAAAATATAAAAGAAAGTTTCTATGTCTGAGACAGAATATAAAGTTCATTCTCAAATAAAAGCAATCCTAAGCCCTGAAACTAAATGAAGGCACAAAAGCAATGGTTGGAACCTCATAATATACCTAATACTTTTTCTAACAATTGAGGTGGATTTGCACTAATTTGTCTATTATTGTATTCTTAGCCCTCTTTGCTTTCAATTTCAATTTAGCTGGCTGAGTTGGAATCTGTGTTTCTTTGGTCTAGTTTGTTTTTATTCAAATGATTAATTTAAAATTACAATAAAATACATGTGTAACTAAACCATAGATGAATCGGTTCATTCAGATCTCTTCTCTAATGTATTTTTGGAGCAATTCCATCTAAATTAATATGCCACTTGACTTGATATGTCCATATAATGTTTATTTACTTCAAAGTACTAATTTATATTATATATTTCATATTTGTTTGTTTAACATCTGTCTCTTTTACTACAATGTAAATCTCATATTGGGAATGATTTGGCTTGTTTTCTCTGCAGCTGTATTAGCTTCTAATAAGGCATTCATTTATAGAATGAATGAATAAACAAAAAATTAGTTCTCCTCACCCCTCTTTCCAACCAATGCCTTATGAAACCAATGTTATCTGATTGAGGTGTATCTTGCCACAGTTTACTTCTTTGAGGATTGTTGTTGTTGGTTGTGGTGGTTGGTTTAATCTTGATTTTTTAAATGGCTTTATTCTGTTACCTGCTTATTTCTATTAAGACATCCATTTAGTTAAATACATTCACCTGACATTGCTATTTCTATAGTTTAGATCCCCAAGGTGAAATTTCTGAAACAATAAGAAATTTTGATTTTAATACCTATTGAGAAGTTGCGTTAAAAAATGTAACACTTCATGTTTCCAAGTGAAATTTATGGCAATTAACATTTCGTTATGCTCTCTAGATCATTTTTGTTCTTTTAAATTATTTGCTTATCTGATACATGATGAATGGTAACACAGCAGGTTTTTAGTTTCATTTTCCTGTCTGCTGGTGAACAAAGCATATTACAGAACATATTTTCAGATGATATGGGATAACTGCCAAAGTTAACTGCCCCACACCAGGGTTAGAGCTATAACCTTGGCCCAATCATCACCTACTTAAACTCAAATTAAATTACATATGGCTTATTAATAAACTCAAATTAATTCAAATATGCTTGCCTGAAACAGCAAAATGAATGCATTGAAATTGTAATACGTGGCAGAAAACTGCTTTATGAAAAGAAATTACGAATAATTTTCTCACATAAAATTGGAAGATAAATACGTATTACTGTATGAATTTAATTACAATTTGTTCTTCATTAAAAAAAACAAAGCAACAAAAGAAAATCATTACCTAGGCATTTTCTTATTTGGACCAGTTAAAAATTAGTACTTAGCTCCCAGCTAGAGTTCTGGTTTCAAATAATATGAAACAAATAGTTGAGCAAAAGTGTTGTTAAGTCCCAAAGTAATTTCAGTAGCTGATATTTATTGAGGAGTCAGATATAATCACAAGATCATTTTCTGACTGTTTTATTTTGGTTTTTTAAAAGTTTTCTTTGAAAGTAGATTTGACTATTCCCTTTTCTGTTTTCCCTTAAGAATTTTTAAAATGCTTCAGCTCAATGATAACTTCCCTGCATTTCAGTGAACAGAAACTGAATTTTCAAAAAATGATTGATTATACCTTAAATTGAGAATATTAAAAAAAATTCTCATTAATCTAATATATTATAGCTGTGCTTAATAATAGCCCTATTTGCAAATATTTGAACTACTTTTGGCTTTTTAAACCATAATTTTGCCATATTTCACTTTTTAGATAACCTCTGTAATACTTTAAAAAAACATTATTGTAGTAATTTAAGGCAATTTTCAATCTATATCTCACTGGTTTTAAGACATCACAGTTAATTTCCTCTTTTGCCTCCTTTCTGCTCTACTGTCATTAAAGCATATTCTTATTAAAGGTTTTCTAGTATGTGAAAGGCCAAGGATATGTAATACTGGTTTGACAGATTTTTAAAGTGGTGTCCTTGGACAAGTTACCGAATTTCTCAGTTTTTTTTTTTCATGACTGAAAATGTGCACAAAGAGCTATGAGTATCTCATGAGATGATACAGAAGTAAGTGGCTTCTCAATATAACTTAATTCCTTTAGCTTTCCTTTTCTGAGTGGACTTTTTTAATTGCAGCAATTCTTAAGTAACCATTATAATAAAAAAATGTTTACCTGATTTTGTATTGTTATTTCCGTTTGTTTCCTTCATTAACATTATCTTTATCAGCAGTTTTAGAAACTAATTTATAAAAGTGTGAAACAGGGTTATTTTAATGTATTGCTAATAAGCTCTAAATATAGCCTGTTTCCCTCTAGTGATTAATACCTGGTTTTTAAGAAGAAACTCTGTTGGAGAACTGTAGACAAGTTTATATTCATACTTTAAAACTTCAGATCATTGACTTCAAGGTAGATATGTTTCAATAAACAATGCATTCAAATGTACTGCTTAGAATTATTTTTTTAAACAAATCAATTTTATTGATACATATTAATAAAGCATACAATTCATCCAAAGTGTCCAGTCAATGCTATTTATTATAATCACACAGTTGTGCGCTCATCACTTCAATCATTATGAAAGCATTTGCATTATTTCAATAGCAATAATGAACAAAAACCAGACAAATAAATAAGAAAATTCCTCACCTCTCAATCTCTGTATGTTTCCCCCACTGTGACTGGATGCTAGTTAGTAAGATTATGGAAATTACTTATATTTATACTCCAAATCAACAATTTTGAGGAAAATCCCTCATATATGAATATTTATGAGGTTTCCAATTCCATTTGAATCATGCCTACCTTAGGCTTGATTTTCAATGGGCTGCAATATCTGGACACCATCTGGACACCATCTCTGTTCAATATCTGGACACCATCTCTGTTCACTTACATCTCCCAACTTTATCCCCACTTCTAAATATATATGTAATTGAACCTCTCCCTTTCTTCTGCTCAAGGTGTTTCTCCTGAAAGACAAATTATTTTACCCAACCTCCTAACCTTGATAAATTTTCAAGGCCTAATCACTAATGAGTGAGTACCCCTTATCTCCTTCCCTTCCGTTCCTTACCATTAAAAGATTGTCTAATGCTGAAATAACAGTTTTTCTTTCTTTTAACTTATATCTTCTTATCAGTTAGAATTAAGTTTCCTAGTTATGGGATACTCAATTTCTTCAGATTGTGATTTATGGGGAGGCAGAAAAGAGGCAGCAGCCAGGTCTTCAATGTCCCATAGAATCTGGTGGAATACCTCCATGTTATTTAATTAATTATATCGGTGCTCAAATGATTGCCCCTACACCTTTGAAAAACATTTTGAAAAATATTCTGGGGACAATAAAACATTATTTGAATGAGAATAAGTTTGGAAACACCCAGAAGCAGAAACCATAATGTGGCTATTGATAGAGTTTGGACTATCCAGAAAATCAACATAAGCAATATAAAAAACTATTTTCCTTAATGTTTTCTTGTAATAATAATAATGAACATTTTAAAAATTGAAAAACAAGTGGAATGCTTACTATCATGGACTCCTTTCTTAATTGAAAGATAAAAATTAGATGATTGCCTGAATAAAATGCTTTTGAATGCTGGAGATACACTGAGCACACACATCCTCATCAGACATTTATTAAATGTATAATTATGCAGAATTCTCTCCAATTATGATACAAAGAGAATTGCAATTTTTCTTATACTCAAATTGTTTACAATCAAATTGGCAATGTTGGCACAAACAAAGATGGCATGAAAATATGCTAAATATGTTAGCATGCTAATCTAGAAATTAAATGCGTGGTAATAATTTTGTATTATGTATCATTTCTAATATTGCTAATTTGCATAAGAAAAGATACAGATAGAGAGGTAAAATATACTACTTTTCAAAGTATGCTTGCTTATTTTAAAAGCTAGAAAATAATCATTCTTATCAATTAATTAAATAAATGAAATCAGCTAAATTCTTGGATCACTGCTATTTTCTTTCAGAATTTTATTTCCTCTGCCTTTTGTCATTAACTTTGTCATTGAGTAGTTACTCCAATAAAATTTCATGAGTAATATGACTAAGTTTTTAGGTGTAAGAGTGTTTGCATTCACAGTTACATTCATTCGGCATTTTGTTAACAGAATTGCATTGTCTCTCATTTATTGAATGTTGCTGTGCCTAAATCTCAAACCTACTTTGCATTTGACCCATTAGAAGTGGCTTGACGTACTCAGCTTCATATCATTAAAAGCCTTTGTATTACGGCTCTTCTTCCCTTCTTTATCTGAACCCATAATTAACACTATACTTGTTAATTATATGTCCCAGAGACTAAAATCTTTGGTTTGTTCATGTGCCAGTTTAGCCCTGGATTTAAGCAAACTTGCAACACCTATTCCCCAGTTCACTGGACTCACCCAGGACAACTAACAAGGAGATGACAATGGACAACATCCATCCCACGGAACAGAGAGTGTCTGCAACTGCAAGCAAGATAGTTCCATCCATCTGCCCCATGGGATCTAATCTCAATTAGAAGCAGAGTGGGCATCATCATCCCCAAATCCTCAATATTAGGGAACGAACAATGGACTAAAATAGACTTATTGTTATTCTAGCATAGACTTATTATTCTAACAATGGAAGAACTTTTATCATTGATATAAAGGCAGTGGCCACTGGAGGTTCTGAAGGATGAGAAAGGGAAGAATATGTGTAACATGGGGACATTTTTGGGACACTAGAATTGCCCTACATGTCATTGTAATGACAGATGCATTACTAAGTTTTTAGTAACCTACAAAATTGAGTTGCGCAGAGTGTAAACTATAATGTAAACTATAATCCACCATTAGTAGCAATGCTTTAAAATGTGTTCATCAATTGTAACAAATGTAACACACTAATGAAAGATGTTGTTAATGTGGGGAAGTATGGGAGGGGGAGGATTGGGGCATATGGGAAACCCTTATGATTTTTATGTAATATTTGTGTAATTTGAAGTTTATTTAAAAATAAATTTTTTTAAAAGTCTTTCTATCCTTGAAGTAAAAAACTTGCCCATGCCATGTCTCTGATAATTCTGAATAAATGTTTCCTAGTGTGTAATATCCCCCTTAAATCTACACTTTCAGATTTTCATCTACTCCAGAATATTTATTTTCTTCTCTAAATTAAATACTTTCTTTCTAAATAATATTTTGTATTTTCTGTCAGGTACCCCCACAGTGAATGCATATGAGGAAAAACAGTGCTGGAATCTGACTGCATGCACAGGATCCTGGCTTAAGGACTTAAAATTTGCATAGTTCTAAGTAAATTATTTGCATTTTCTCTGCCTCAATTTTCTCAACCATACAGTACTTTTTGTGAACAAAATAAGAATTTGATGCAAGGCACCTTGAACAATACAGAAATTATTAAGTGCTCAATTTATGCAAGTTGTTATTATTATCATACCAACTCTACTTCTTTTGCATACCTGTATCTGCGCTCCTTATTTATTGTGGTCTAATTACATTCATCTCTTCATCTTTTTTCTCTTACATATACTGCTATATTTCATAATTTTTCCTGTGTCTGATATTCACTTTTCTGCTCTGTCCTATTCCTACGTTTATGTCATTGCATTTAGTTCTTTAGTGGTGTGTTTAGGGTATTCATTTTATTTCCCTTCAGCTGCAATCTCATTTGCTTATTTTATTACCTGATCTTTGAATTATTGTTATTGAATCATGTTATCATTAAGCTGAAAAAAGAGGATTATCCATTTCTAAACTGGTGCAGCATCAGTCTTTCATATGATTGTTGTTTTTTACCCTTTACCCCCTTTGCTTTCTCTCTACTTTCCTTTCTTCCTTCTGAAGTATATTTGTTGTTTTTTGTTGTTGTTGTTACATATCCCCCCCCCTTCTGCTTGCTCCTGCCGTGTGTCCATTCTTCTGTATTTTTCTATGCCTGCTTCTTGTCTCCCCCCATCTTTGCGGCGACGTGCCGAATCGGCCCTCCGCGGAGGCGGCTAGCCCCGTTCGTGGGTGGCTCCATTCCGTTTTTCATGGGTGCTCTGCTCCATGTTTTGCGGGCAGCAGTGCTCCGTGTCTTGCGGGCTGCCCAGCTTCCGCGCTTCACAGGTGGCAGCTATGTGTTTCACGGGTGACTTTGCCATGCACGTGGGGGCTCCGCCCTGCCCGTGGCGGCTTTTTGCCTTGCCCACGGCGGCTTTGCCCCACTCACAGTGGCTTGCCTTTCTCGAGGCCGTCTGCCCGCTTGGAGAGGTCCCCAGGAACCGAACCCGGGGCCTCCCATGTGGTACATCGGCGCTCCTATCCACTGAGCTATCCAGCCAGCCCTTGAAGTATATTTGTATAGTTGGAATTCCATATATTTCTGTTAGTATTTCTTGTTGCTGTTGCTTGCTCTTTTCATCTCACTTGTGCTCACATGGGGAATTCTTTTTAGATCTTCTACTTCCACTGCTATAGTATGGGTGGATTCTTCTTGACTCCTGTCCACTTATCTAATATATGTTGAAGTTGTCTCTGATTTACAGGTTAGGGAATGGTAAAGTTCTCTACCCATTTTTCTAAGACTGTATTTTCAGGGAGGTATTAGAAAAGGTAATGTAGATAATTAAGGATAGATCATTATTAGGCTGATATTTTGTTGGCAAATCTTGGCATGGGCACTTCATGAACTTTGTTAAATACCTTGTAAAGAGAATCATGGGAGAAACCCATTCACGTGAGTAGGATGCACCTCATTTGTGTAGTTGTGTCATAGAGTATTTCCCCCTTTCTTGTTTGTCTGGGTCTGGTATATTTTTTGTATACTTTAACATATTTTTGTTCATTCCTTTTTGGAATAGGGAAGAGAGATTTTATGACGTGTCTTCAGTCAACCATTTTTACCATAAAGACAATTGAATATCATCTTTTTTCTTTTTCTTTCATCATTCTTTTTTTTCGTACCAAGAAGACAATTAAGTATTTTTCTGAACTTTGCCAGATTCCAGCTATTGTTGATTTAGAATGAATTCTTACCAGAATCAAATAAGTATATGGAATTTCTTTTTCTGTGATTCTGTTTATCCATACAACTTAGAATCACCTGTTAGAGCACAATTCTAATAGAAAATATATTCTTCAAACTGTTATATAAATTAATATACTATTTTGATATTCAAACAGTACAAGCACTTAAATATCATTGGTTTTGCTTTGAAAATATTAAAGAAAATGCCTATGCCTGGCATGCACAAATGATTCAACTAGAAAAGTAAGTGTCTATTTTTTGTTGAAACTGATTTGTTTCAATTATTATAGTTGAGTCTGCACAAGTTGAGAGAATCAGATGCTATACAGCTTATCTTCTGATTGGTGATTAGATAGTGTTAAGGACTGAAAATTTAAAGTTTTCTATATTTTGTGCAAGTTTCATCTTGTCTACATTAAATTCTCCAGTGATTTCCTTTTTTGCCCCCAAATGTATGCACACTCAAGCTAAATTCAAATCTATAACTAACTAAGGTAAAGATTCATGAGATGTGAGAGAAATAAAGATCTTTTGCAGAATAAACTGTCTCCCTTAACTGTAATTATGGTTTAGTGTATTGGTCACTAACAAATATCAAAACAACAATTTTGGAGCAAATCATAAAACTCTTCTTCATTTCAGCCAGGACTGGGCTGTAGAACAAGATTTCCAGCTTTAAAACGACAGGATATTCCATGAGAAGAAAGCATATTAATTTTTCACTGAAAATGCTCGTTATTTTAATCACCTCCATGTTACTGGGTTGGAAATGTGGCCATGTCTTCAATCTGATGCAAACATTGTGGATTTGATGCAAAGAAATCAAAATTAAATAGGGTGGCAGGTTGTCAGCACTTATTATTTCTACTTCCTGATATATATTGTATGAGGCTTCACAGTTGAAATATGGCTTATATAAGGCTTATAGGATAATAATGATTTAAGTGAAGATAGTCTTACATTTGAGCTTGATTTAGTGCTTAAGTCAGAGTAGCAACTTTTAGAATGCTTGTAACAGCAGGCGGTCTGTCAACATGCAGAGGAATGAATACGATTTTTAAAGTCAATGATTCTCAGTACTATATGTTTTTCTAAAGATTCAAAAGTAGAATTATTTTCCTACAGAAAAATCCTTCATGCATTGTTTTTATTAATTTAAAAGCAAACTAAACTGTTAGAGTCTAAAATGAAAGGATTGTGTTAAAATTCCAAATTGTTTTTTGCAAAGTTCCTCCTAAAAATAAGAAGGCAAGCAAACTGTGTTAACAAAAGGAATGATTGGTATGCTTTCCCTATTAGGGACTTGTTATGTATTTTCTAACCCAATTTAAACAGTGCACATTCTGTGGTTGTACTACATTAAGTTATGATATATTTTTTGTGCCGCAGTTATAGCTACTACTTTTTTAATAGCATACTTGGCTTTTAGGGAAGGTTTTTTATTCATTAATACCTCTATACCTAAATTTATTTTCTCTCCAGCTTGACAATGATGTATGTCAAATTACTAATGGAGGAAACAGTCTTTACACAATGCACACACCAATGTGCACATTATAAAGCAATGTACACACACATATGAAAACTCAAAAGTGGATAGATTAGTTCATCATGTTGTCCAGTTCATTACAAGTTTCATTTCTGTGTGCTAGGAAACACCTCGGCTTTATTTTAATTTTCATTTTCATCTCTAGTTCATATTCTTTTCCCCTTCATCCCTATAGGCACTCATTTTTTATCTAATTGATATAAGCCAATAAATATACATGTATCATTGTAAACTAAGTAGGGTTGGTTTCTGTATGTCAGTTTAATGTATATAACCTGTTTTTATTCTCTAGATTGTTTTCTGATTTTTAGCTTATATTACATGATGTTGTATTCTACAAATCTATCCATTTTGTTACATGTCAGGTACAACATTCCAAATCCTTAATGGTTAGTATGGTGTGGGCACCAAACAATCAAAATAGCCGATGGCAATAAAGAACAGTTGAGGCCATCTATTTAGGTGTCTCCTGGTATCAGGCCTGTTGGACAGACATTGTTTAATTTCAATAAATACTGCCATAGGGCATTACAGAAATTGGGTTTTATATGCTGCAAATATCATATTTCAATTTTTAATTATTTTTTCACTCCTCATGGACACAGTTGATAAAATTTCTTAATAATTCTTAGCGTTTCCTTTATTATTTGCATTTTTATGTCTTGTTTACAAGATTTTTTCCAACCCTTAGGTCTGAAACATCGTGCTCTTTATCTTCTTCTAAAAGAAACTGTAATTTTACCTTTCACATTTAAATCTCAATCTGTCATAAGTTGATTTATATGTAAGAAAAGGATATGATTCCATTTTTTCCATAATTCATTGTAAAGTAAAAACTCCCCAAGTGGGCTGTAATGCCAAGTCTGTCATAAACAAAGTTCCCCTTGATGAAGAACTTTGTCTCATTTTCAAGAGAGAAGCTATTAATATTTCCCTATTAAGTATAATACTTGCAGTTATTGTTGTCATCACTGTTGCTAAATAGTAAGATCTCTGTGTGTAAGTAGCAGTTCTTTATACTAAATATTTGATAAAAATTGTGATTTTAACATAAATATTGAATTCAATCAAGTGTTCTAATTTTATTTGGCATGCTCATATGAGATTTTTCCTTTAATATATTAACATATTGAACTTCATAAAATATTTTTCTAATATTAAACCAACATCAATCTCTTGGAATTAACTCATTCTAAATTTTGTCACCCTGCATCATATTTTTTAGACATTGTTGAACTAGGTTCCCTATTTACTTATTTAATATTTTGCATCAATATAAATTGATGAGATTTGGTTTTCAAGTGCAATCCTTACCAAATTTGGGAATCTAGGTTGTGATAACACTATTAAACTAGTTGGAGCATGTTTTGTCTTTATTCTATATCCTGAATTCATTTGTACTTCATTGGAATTATTTGTTGCTTTGCTATTTTATTGTTCACACTGATTAAACTATCTATGATTAAAGTTTCCATTGTGAGGAGGTTGGATATATGTTAGACGTCCTCACTTTACTGTCCGTGGCTCTTCAACTCTCCTTTATATATTCCATTGTCTCATGTGATTCTTTCAGCATAATTTCTTCAAATCTATCTTCCATTTGAATATGCTTGTTTTACATTTTCCCTAGTCTTCTAGGGAGGTAAGAGAAATGCGAGCAAGCAATAGATAAGGGAGATGTAAAGCCAGCCATATGCAACAATACTTTAAATACAAAGGGGCTTAATGACAAGTTAAAAGTCAGTGTTTATTAATCTGAATAATAACTCAATGCCCAACTATATAGTGTTTATAACACACCCGTATATTAAATATAAAAAGAGTTAAAATTAATTTGCAAGAGTTTTATAAAGAAAATTTTAAATTCCATCTAAAAGACACACATACAAAGACAAACAAAAAGAAAAACATATACACAACTACAAAGGCATACTGTGCCCATTGAGATAAAAGCTCAGCCTCATAAAGATGTCACTTCTAACCAACAGATAGATGTATTTAATGCTAACGCAGTAGAGTGTAAATTTCAAGTGGAGAGATTTTTAACTTTGTTGTATTAACACATATACAACTCAAACTTCCCGATTTTAACCACGTTCAACTGTATGATTCAATGGTATTAATTACATTCTCAGTATTGTGCTATACCTTCACCAGCATCCATTACCCAAACATTTTCATCACCTCAAACTGATACTCCAACCCTTTAAACAACAGCCTCCATTCCACACACCCTCCTGGCCTCTGGTATCCTATAATCTAAAATCTTTTTATTCTAGGTATATCATATATGCAAGATCATATAATATTTTGTCTTTTTGTGTCTGGCTTATGGGCCCAGGATCCAATATAGAATCATGCAAAATATTTATTTGTCCTATCTCTATAATCTACTTCAAAATATATCCAGGTTCTGACCAGATTTCACCACACGGACTCTATCTTCCATCTTTACCCCTCTGAATCTTGCCACTATCTTCCTAGAAATGTTTTCCTTATTTTAAATAATTTCCTTCTTGTCGTATATAGAAAGTTTACAAAAATATTTAAGTGATAATTGTCAATTAAAATGTATTAGAATGGCCAGGGCTGCCTGGTCCTCGCCAGTCTTGCTTGCGTTCATCTCCACAATGCCATGCTTCCACGTCTCACTCTCCCCACTGGCCTACCCGCAACAGCTCCAGGGGCTCAACCTGGCAGACAAAGGGAGTGCGCCCCCAGCCCTCAGCAGCACCCATGTCTTGGCCAGCAAGGCCGCCAGGAAGATCTTCCAGGAGCCCGCAGAGCTGTAGGAGAAAACTAAAGTACCTGCCCCCAGGTGGAGGATGAACTACCCCTGGGAGAAAAACCCTTCGACTTTGTCATCTTTCCTATAGAATACCATGACATTTGGCACATGTATAAGAAAGCTGAGGCTTCCTTTTGGACAGCTGAGGAGGTGGATCTTTCCAAGGACATTCAGCACTGGGAAGCCCTAAAACCAGAGGAGAGATATTTTAAATTGCAGGGCTTGGCTTTCTTTTCAGCAAGTGATGGCATAGTAAGTGAAACCTTGGTGGAGCTATTTAGCCAAGAAGTTCAAATTACAGAAGCCTGCTGTTTCTATGGCTTCCAGATTGCCATGGAAAATGTACATTCTGAAATGTTTAGTCTCCTTATTGGCACTTACATTAAAGATCCCAAAGAAAGGGAGTTTCTCCTCAATGAGATTGAAACGATGCCTTGCAGTAAAAAAGAAGGCAGGCTGCGCCTTGCTTTGGATTGGGGACAAAGAAGTTACCTATGGAGAACGTGTTGAAGCCTTTGCAACAGTAGAAGGAATCTTCTTTTCTGGCTCTTTTGCATCAATTTTCTGGCTCAAGAAACAAGAATCGATGCCTGGACTCACATTTTCCAATGAACTTATTAGCATAGATGAGGGTTTACACTGCGACTTTGCCTGCCGAATGTTCAAACACCTGCTTCACAAACCTTCAGAGCAGAGAGTTAAAAGAAATAATTATCAGCGCTGTTAAGACAGAACAAGAGTTCCTCACAGAGGCCCTGCCTGTGAAGCTGATTGGAATGAATTGCACTTTAATGAAGCAGTACATTGGATTTGTGGCAGGCTGATGCTGGAGCTGGGTTTCGGCAAGGTTTTCAGAGTACAGAATCCGTTAGACTTCACAGAGAATATTTCACTCGAAGGGAAGACCAACTTCTTTGAGAAGAGAGTGGGCAGTATCAGAGAATGGGAGTGATGTCAAGTTCAACAGAATCCCTTTACCTTAGATGCTGACTTCTAAATGAACTGAAGATGTGTTCTTTTTCCCTCATGAAAAAACATCAGCTACTTGAAATGTGTCAACCAGCTATACCATGAATTGACCCTGATAGGAGTATCCCTGATGGCATCTTTAAAACTGTGTAGCAACCTCAGCTCGTCCTGTTAATAATACTAGTGGAGTCGCCTAGAAAGAGGATTTCTAAGACTAAAGGCCAGTAGGAATCTTATGAAACTTCTTGTTGTGTTTGGTTTTTGCCAGCAGGTTGGCTGTAGATGACTTTCCTATAGCTGTACGAGGAGCAATCTCGGCTTTCGAGTGGGGAGACTCTCAAGCTAGTTGGATGGGGCAGGAGTATTTCAGTTACTACCACAAAGCAGTTGGAAGATGTCATCCTCCTGCTCTAAAGCAGATTTTAAAATTTACTTATTAGTTTGCATATAAAACTGGCACTTTACATGCAAATAAACATTCTACTTTCAAGCTAAAAGCCTAATATAGCTGAATGCTGTTGGTTTCTACACCAAATACAAAGTATTGAATCTACCACTTAATGCGAGCCAATGCAAAATGTACTAGGTGACTAAAGTTAAGCCTGTGTAGATGAAACATGTTATTGCTAAGCTTTATTTTCTTTAATGAACTGAAATATATTTAAAATCTAATTTAAAGTCCATCCTGTGCGTACCTAGCTGTTATACCTAGTCAAGGCCACATAGAAGATAAATGTGTTTTATCCTGAAGCACAGCGGTATCCTTGGATAAGAGAAAAAGTGTTAGTTTTTAAAAGGATAATCTTTCTGGTAAAAGCTTCTAACTTAAGGTACTAGGAATTGTGGCATTGTCTTGACTGGCTGCTGCTGAGCTAGGTCTTAACACTGGTGAGGTGGGGTAACATTTAATTTCTCAAGTTTTATTTCCCCCACCTTCTAGATGGTATGAAAGGATCAAATGAGAAATTTTTCTACATTTGAACTTTTAGATTACACCTATAGTTCACACTTGAAAATAATCACCCAGGATTGTCTTACGGCCCTGATTTAATTGTGCAATCACTGCTAACATTTTCCATAGATATGATGCCAACATGATTTTCTAAACTTCCACAGACAACTCATGTTGCATAAACTATTAATATACCTTCCATTCAAAGTTTTAAATATGGAAGGAATTATAAACTAATAGATGTATTCAATAGGGCTTATGTTGTCAATCTGCCTTTTATGTTCCAAGCAGAAAAGTCATTGAAAATGGTGCCCAATATACATGGACCCTTTGCACTTGTCAACTGACCGTGTTGACTGTTTGACTACTGTCCTGTTTTATTGTTTATTTTCATCAGCATTTATTGTATAATTAGTCTAGACAATCATTTTATTTGTAATATGGGACTTTTCTATCTTATTGTTACCTAAAGTTAATAAATCGCAATTATGGTCCTCTCGCTTGGGCAACATTAAAAAAAAAAGGTATTGGAATTGTTACACAAATTATAAATTAGTTCTTATACCTTTTGAATTACTTTAATATAATGTAAATATTTTATGCACTAATACAACAAAGGTATGCACCAGGAAAGAAATGATCATACACTGGATCCACGCAAACACAAGTCTTTTTCTTTTAAATCTCTGCTAAATAGATGGAGACAATTTATCATTAATTATTAACATTTGTAACTCATTGGCACTTTCCTATGAAGTTTCTAAAGATTCAAATTATACTCAACATTACCTTATAGGTATAATAAAACTGAGAATTCTGCAGCGAGGCTGAGATATCAACTGAAAAAGGACACTTCTTAAATAGAGAATATTGTTTTCTACTTTATAACACAAACACCATCAGGTAATTTACCTATCATCTTGCTAAAGGGATCTCTAATACAATACAAACAGCAAAGTAAACATGATATAAATTGTTTTTAATGTTTACAAGTTCATTGAGTATAAAGTTCCATTTGCAAGTGGTTGAGAGCAACCACTATCAAAAGATCTGCAAAGTATAAAAATAACTGTTCCTTGAAGCTTTTCTATGATCAGGAAAAGATATACAAGTGAAAAAAAATGATTTTTTTCCTTTTATACATGTGAGTATGGTAATTGATAAATTGAAGCAAATTCAATTTTTTGGTGCTGTTTAGGGAAAATGAAATATTATTTAGATATTTCAAAACACCATGGGGAACATATATAATTTTCTCCTACAGATAGATTTTGAAGACCAAAAGAAATAATTCTGCTACATTGAAAATAGATTGGGCATGTGATACAGGGAAGCAAAGGAGCCAATAAGGTTCATTATTAAGGAAGGTACCACTCTAAACCACTTAATCCCACCTGATAGCCGATGGAGAACTTGCACACAGAGATCATCATCTCCAGTCAGTTATTGGCAGAGTACTGCCGGGTGGAGACAGTTAACTCCCTGGCACTTCTGACCTGTCCTTCACCTAGATGGAGCAGACTGCTGCAGCCAGAGAGCCATTAAGTACAAGTGGGAAGTTAGCTAGAGGAAATTGGGCTGACATGCAAGGAAATTGTAAACACTACAAAAATGACCTTTGGGGACATCTGGAAATTCACTGTTATATTTCAACATGGAAAAAGATGTAAGAATCTGACACTTTTTACATTTTATAAAGAAGATCTGATTGTAACTAAAGTTTCTTTTTATTCAGCTAGTTCAAATGACTGATAAAGAAAACTATGCATGTGACTTTACACGAACTGTGCTGCAAAATTCATACGTAAAGCCAATCCATCCTACATTGTTTTATTTTGTCTAAAGACTATAGAGGGGGCCGGCTCGATAGCCCAGTGGATAGGGCGCCGGCATACCACATGGGAGGCCCTGGGTTCGATTCCCGGGACCTCTCCTAGCGGGCAGACCGCCTTGAGAATGGCAAGCCGCCATGGGCGGGCCGGAGCCGCCGTGGGCAGGGCAAGAAGCTGCCACGGACAGGGCAAGAGCCGCCATGGGCAGGGCAGGTCGCCCGCGGATGGAGCGCAGCCAGCCACCCGCGAACTGAATCAAGCGCCAGCCGTGAACGGACGCAGAGACCGCCCACAAGCGGGGAAAGCCG
>PVKH010011002.1:0-17979 GCA_004027955.1 Chaetophractus vellerosus | reverse complement strand
TGTCTAAATGTGTGCATCTCTTCAACTTTGCTGGATTTTAATAAATGACTCCCCGGACTGGTTACTCTCCCACTAATAGTACAACTGTTATAGCCTTGTCATCGTTGGCATTATGACTATTTTTTGCCAATCTGATATTTGTGAAATAGTATTTTTTTTTCAGTTTGTGTGTTCCTGATATCTAGTGAGTAGAACATTCTTAAATAAGTATATTAGTCATTTAAGTTTTTTATTCTGTGAATTGCTTCTTCACCACCTTTGTCCATTTCCTTTTTTTTTCCTTTTTTTTTTTTGTCTTTTTGATTTGTAGAAGTTCTTTAGAAAAATTCTTTATCCAAATCTTTTGTTGGTTACATGTATTTCAGATATCTTCTCTAAGTCTGTATCTTGTCTTTTCATGTTAATAATTTCTTTTAATGAACAATTTTTTTACTTTGTAAATTTTTTAACTTTTTTTGTTGTTGTTACATATCCCCCCTTTCTGCTTGTTCTTGCTGTGTTCATTTTTACGTTCTTCTGGGTCTACTGTCTCCCCCCGTTGTGGCAATGCGCCGAGTCAGCTCACCGCGCAGGCGGCTTGCCCCGCTCGCGGGCGGCTCTGCTCTGTTCGTGGGCGACTTGCCCTGCCCATGGCGGCTTTTTTGCCTTGCCCACGGCGGCTCTGCCCTGCCCATGGCGGCTTGCCCTCTCAAGGCGGTCTGCCCACTCGGAGAGGCCCTGGGAACCGAACCTGGGGCCTCCCATGTGGTGAACCGGCACCCTATCCACTGAGCTACAGCCGGCCCCTTAACTTTTTATTTTGAAATGATTTCAAAGTTACGGGGCAGTTGCAAAAATAATGCAAAACTCATACAGAAAACTCCAACATACCTCCCACCCGTATATCCAGATCCACCATTTTTTAGCATTTTGCCCTATTTTCTGTATCATTCTATCAATCCATCTATCTATCTATCTCTAGGTCTGTGAATTCTCTCAACATTTGAGGGTAGGTTGTATACAGCATGTTCCTTGAACATAGAATATTTCCCATGCTCATTTCCTAAGAACAAGGATAATCACTCATAACCACCTTAAATTCAGTTATCAAGTTCAAGAAGTTTGACATTGGTATAAACCCTTTAGTCTATATTCCAAGTTTTTCATATATCCCCAAAATGTCCTTTTCTCCTTCATTCTTAGCTCCAGTCTTGGATTATGTATTGCATTTAATTGTCATTGTCTCTTTAGTTACTCTTTTTTTTTTTGTAAATTGTGGAAACATGTTCAATATAATCTTTCCCAACTCAGCCACTCACAAGCATATCATTCAGTGGGATTAATCACATTCATACTGTTGTGCCACCCTCACCACCACCCATTGCCAGAACTTTCCCATCACCCCAAACAAAAACCCTATATCCATTATGCAGTAACTTCCCATTCCCACACCCCACTCCCCCACCTCTGGTAACCTGAAATACTCTATTTTCTGTTTCTATGTATTTGCATATTCTAGCTATTTCATTTAAGTGGACTCACACAATATCTGTCCCTTTGTGTCTAACTTATTTCACTCAACATGGTGTCTTTAAGGATCATCCATTAGAAGAATGTATCAGGACTTCACTACTTTTTAAGGCTGAGTAATATTTCATTGTATGTATAGTCCACGTTTTGATTATCCATTCATCTGTTGATGGACATTTGCTGCTTCCATCTTTGGCTATTGTGAATAATGCTGCTATGAACATTGGTGTTCGAATATCTGTCTGAGTCCCTGCTTTCAATTCTTTTGAGTCTACACCCAAAAGTGAGATTGCTGGGTCATATGGTAGTTCTATGTTTAACTTTCTGAAGAACCACCAAACTGTTTTCCACAGCAGCTATACCATTTTGCCTTCCCACCAACAATGTACAAGGGTTCCTATTTCTCTGAATCCTTACCTGAAATTAACAACTTTCCACTTTTTTAATAGTAACTATCCTAGTGGGTGTGAGATTGTATCTCATTGTGGTTTTGATTTGCATTTCCCTAGTAGCTAATATGTTGAGCATCTTTACATGTACTTATTGGCTATTTGTATATCTTCTTTGGAGATATGTCTTTTTGCCCATTTTTTAATTGGGTTGTTTTGTGTTTTTGTTGTTGAGTTGTAGGTGTTTTTATATATTCTAGATATCATACCCTTGTCAGACATATGGTTTCCAAGTATTTTCTTCCATTCTGTTGGTTTTCTTTTCACTTTCTTGATAATGTCCTTAAATACATACATTTTTAATTTTGGTGAAGTCCAGTTTGTCTATTTTTTGTTTTGTTGCTTGTGATTTCGGTGTAAAGTCTAAGAATCCATTGCCTAATACAATGGCCTGCAGATATTTCTCTATGATTTCCCCAAGAGTTTTATAGTTTTATCTTTTATATTTAGACTGTTGATCCATTCTGAGTTCATTTTTATATGTGGTATGAGGTAAGCGTCCAACTTCATTTTTTTGCATGTAGATATCCAGTTTTCCCAGTACCGTTTGTTGAAGAGACTGTTCTTTATGCACTGAGTGGACTTAAATCCATTGTCAAAAATCAGCTGGACAGGGAACCGGCTGTAGCTCAATTGGTAGGGCTCCAGTTTACCACAGGGGAGACCCTGAGTTCGGTTCCCAGGGCCTCCTCGAGCGGCAGACCACTGCGGGCAGGGCAAACCGCTGCGGGCAGGGCAGGCCGCTGTGAGCAGGCAGGCCGCCGTGCAGTGAGCTGACTTGGCGGGTCGCCGCAGTGGAGGGAGACAAGCAGACACAGAAGAACGCAAAAATGAACACAGCAAGAACAAGTAGAAAGGGGGAGATATATAATAAATTTTTTAAAAATAAAATCTAAAAAAATAATAACGAAAAAAAAATCAGCTGGACAGAGATGTGTGGGTTAATTGAGTCAAATTTATCAATCTTTTTCTTTAGGGTTTGTGCTTTTTGAGTCTTGTTTAAGAAATCCTTCCCTATCTCAAGGTCATGTAAGTATTGTTTTTTTTAAGGCTTTTATTCTCTGGGAGTTTATTTGTTTATAGAATGTTGTGACCTAATTTTTTTTCATTTGGGCAATCAATTATACAGAATGATTTATTCTATGTAATAGTATATATGATCATATATAATATGGTCAATTCTTGTTATTTGTGGAAAGTATGTTCTATAAAGTCTCTGTGAACACTGAATTAGTGAATACTGAACCATTGGCCCTAGGGGAATTGCAGGGTTAAGTTCCCTGGAACTTTTGGTCACAACATTTTGGCAATTATCAATCATCAATACATATCCTTGTATTATGTGTATTTCTATTTGAAGACACCATATATCTTTTGCTTCCTACCTAATTTACATCTTTGATTCCCTACGAAGTTCTTTGTTTCACCAGTCTTTTAGAGACTCCTTCCATTTAACCCACCAAGAAACAATATGATTGCTTTCAGAATATTTGAGAGCAACATTTAAATAAGCCTGGGAACAGAAACTTAATTAGGTTTAATCTTAAATTGCATTGGAAAGCTCATTAAATAAGGTGTTGATTCATTAACATTGAACTCATGGCCAGAAGCTCTGTAACTTATGCCTGAACAAAGCTTATCTAATATACATATTTTCTCTGTAAGGCACATCACAGCCTTCTTGTACTTAGGAATAATAGGTAGCACTTCAACTCTATGTTTGGGGGCCACTTTAAATAGCAAAATCACCAAAAAAAAACACACAAAAATGCAAAAGAGAAAAGATGGCACTAAAGATACTGTAAAAAGGACACTTGTTTACAGTATGAGAACTGAAACAAGAATGCCAAGCATCGCCTTGTTTGACCCCCACCCCGAGACACAAAAGCATTGAGAATATTGATTTAAATGTTACAAATAAATTTTAGAAAGTAGGCAAATTTTCAAATATGGAATCCACAAACAATGAAGATAGGCTATATATGTAATTAGTATATTATTGACTGGTCAATCCTTTCTCACTTATTTGTTTTATACTAACAGTGTCATATATGCATGGATCCATTTCTGGGCTCTCCTGTTTCTTTTTGTCCTCCCCAATTTCAATACTACAAGACTATATTAATTATTATGACTATTTTAAAGCTTTTGTCTGCTATGACAAGTCCCTTGAGCCTTATTTTTCATCTTCAAAAATTGTCTTGGACTTGGTGTGTGTGTGTGTGTATTTAGTTTTTCTATATAAATGTGACAATTTTAGGATAGCAACCTCATCAGACATTTATATACAAATTATTTTCTAAATAACCAGCAAGTGTTCAATGGAAATATTATTTTAAAAATCAACTGAATAAATGGGGAGAAAAGGGTAACAGACTACAAGATTATATAATGATAAGTTATAAAATATTATTTGCATTACTTGAGTGGTATTACATATTTTTTATAAAAGGAAAAGCAAGGTTTCTAATTTTTTGCATATTTCTCCTACATTGAAGTATTTTCATAATTTTTCCTTCTTAATCGGGCAAGAGCTGTAAGAGAAATAAACATGAATTCAGAATGACCAATTCTTTCTGTATATATTTTCTAGATTATTTTATTTCCACACATATATTAGGACTGTTTTGTAAGTATCCAAGAAACAATGACTTGAACTAAATACAGAACTTCTCCCAAAATCTATGTATATTTTTTGAAGTATTTAGTCATTGGGAGCCATGTCATATCTTTTTTGTGTCACAGATCATATCACATGAGGAACAGGTATGTTTAGCCTAGTAAAGATACTAGTAAACATACTATACTTAGAGTGTCTATGAGAGTTTGCTAAATGAGAAGGTAGACTTTTGCTCAAAAGAAAACATCTTAGCAATCAGAATTGTTCAGAAATGTAATAAGTTACTTTGAGGAAAAATGAGTTCTCTGTCTCTGGTCATACTCAAGCAGAGGCAGGAATTAAAACATCCTAAGGTCTCTTCCAGTTTATGGTAGTAGTTAATGATGGTTCTCCCACCAATTCTATCACTTACTAGCTATGAGACCTTAGGTAATACACTTACGCTTTCTAACCTTCAGTTTTTTCATCTTAAAAAAAATGAGAACAATAGTATTTACTTAGTGATTCTAACACTTGAACAGTCTAAACATCTTATAGGTATTAACTGTTTAAATCCTCACCACCACCCTATAAGGTGGTGCTATATTAACCTCATTCCAAGATGCAAAATTGAGGCACAGAGAGGTTAAATAATTTGTCCAAGGCTACTCGGTTGTGATTTGAACCCAAAGCCTGCACTTTTATCCCCAGTGCTATACTGCTTCTCTTAAATTGTTGTAAATCTCAAATAAGATAATGTATTATGGACACATAGTATATGCACGTTCAATAACTGTTAGTTTATTTTTAGTATTAAGATTCTTATTCCTATATCTGTCTTTTCTTTCACTCTTTTCTGAGCTGAAATGCCATGCCCTATCATTCAGAAAATAGTTCCAAGTCTCCATGAATTCTTTTTCATGTGGAAATTGACCTATGATTCTCTATTTTATCAATGATTATACCTTATTACTTTATCTTCTGTAGTGCTTCTGAAAGAGGAAGAAATTCCCTCTCATATCCCTCTCACAGGCACAAAAAGTCATTTATTCATTCGTTTATTCAATAAATGCCTGTTCTGTTTTGGGCTCTGTGCTAGGTGCTAGACATGTAATGGTGTATAAAACACATGGTTATTGTTATGGAACTTTTTTTCTGGACCCTCGATTCTATTACCATTTTATTATTTTGGATGCCATTGTAAATAGATTTTTTTTTTCATTTTAAGTTCAATCATTGTATGGTATAGAAATACAATTGATTCTTGTGTATTGATCTTGTATTTTGAACTCAGAGCATTGCTAAATTCATTTATTAGTTTTAATGTCTTTTAGGTGAGTTTCTTAGAATTTTCTACATATACGATCATGTTATCTGCAGAGAGAGTTTTACTTCTTTCTAATCTGGATACCTTTTATTTCATTTTCTTGCCTAATTATCCTGGCTAGAATCTCCAGTACAAGTTGAATAGACGTGGAGAGAGTGAGCATCCTTGATTTGTTCAAGATCTTATGTGAAAGCATTCAGTCTTTCACCATTAAGTCTGAAAAATATGGAACGCTTCACAAATTTGAGTGTCATCCTTGTACAGGGGCCATGCTAATCTTCTCTGTATTATTCAGTTTTAGTATATGTGCTGCCGAAAGCCAGCACATCATGAAATTTTTTACAATAGAATATGAAATTGAACAAATAAATATTTAAATACAAATTGTGATAAGTGTTGTGGAAAAAAGAACAAAGGTACCATTAGAGAACTAGTCAAGAGGATATAATTTACATGGGAAAGTCAGAGAAAGCCTCTCTGAGAAAGGCTTACACCCGAAGAATGATTAGGAATGTCCAGGGAAAGAGTGAATGAAGGAATATTCCATTCAAAGACCCTGAAGTGAAAAAGAGCTTGGCGTGTTTAGATACTGAAGAAAGCCTGGATGACTTCATTATGGTGAAAAATTGAGAGTTGCAGAAAATAAAGCTGAAGAGATATACTATGCAGAGCCATATCACAACCTGATGAGAACCCAGGTATATTGTGCAAATTGAAGAAAAAAATATTATTTTCACAGTATAAACTCTGGAAATGAGACCTTTCCTAAATCTTCTTGTGTAGAGGCATGAGGGTGGGCATAGTTTTAAAAGGGCTGAGGAATTCTAACCCACTCATGTACTTTTGTTTCAAGGGTATTAGCATTATTTCTAAAATAGCGAATCCCTTAGAAATCACACCTAATAATTTGCTTATAATTTATTTAGTAAACATCCATGCTGTTTACCATGTGCAAAAAAAACAAAAAGCAGCAAAGATAGTTGAATGATATTGCCTGTGAATTTAATGCTAATTGGAGGTCTCATAGTATCAAGTAATATAAGGAAGTGAATAAAAAGGGTAGATGGAAGCTATATTGAGCATGACTAAGTATGAAATTAAGCCAGCTGCAAAGTCTGAATTTTAACAGTGTTATTTTATATTGTATGTTGCAAAAAGTACCTGTTACTATCTCATTATTTATCCTGTAGCTGAGTTAGAAATTACCTAAGCAGTACTTAAAATTTAAGTCAGCCAAGCAACCCAGTAGGACACTGGTTAGCATGTGGCTAGCCAGTTAAGCCTTTTAGCACAAAGGCAAGTTGCATCTCAAGGAATGCATCACAGCCTCAGAATAAAGAGCTGGTTCTCTCCCCCTCAATTAGTCCCTAATCTTTCTCTTTACAACTCTAGCAGGCATCTAGGACTGGCTTAAATAACTGGCTTTTTCTTGTCTTCTTAAAATATCCCCTATTATAGTTTTAATTCTGGTCTTAAAGCCCTAATACCTCTGTAGGAAACAAAGGATAGAGACAAGTTAGACATTTTGAGGAACAAGAAATAATGCCAAGAAAGAAATGTTGCTGCACTAACAATACAGAACAGATTTATTTTACCAGAACAAGCTGTTTATCCCAAAGGCTGCTAACCAGTGTACTTTCTACTTTCCAGAATACCAAAGTGGTGAGACTAAAACTAGGGGCTTCTCGCAATGAGTAGAGCTGACGTGAAACCAAACTTAACGAGGAGATTTGATTTTGTCTCAGGCAACTTATAAAATCCTACAGATTAAAGCCAGGCACTGATCCCTGTGCTCTACAAGTGAAAATGAAGAAGCATCTATATAAAGGTATCTAAATTGTAGTTTCGCGGTCTTAAAGGAGGCGTGGAAGGAGCATGGACATGACTAAATTATCAGATACCACAGAAATAAAGATAATAAGAGCAACCGTGATTTTTGTCACTTTATTAATTGTCCTTACAGAATTCTTTACAAAAACAGCATTACTCACACCATGTCACTGGAAAGCCATTCAGCAAACATCAAGCCCTATATATAAGAAACTGGTTGAAAAGACAGAGAATCCATAGTCTTCGTTCTTAATACAGCTCTGTAGTACAAATATTTAAAATTCTGAAAGGTTCACTCAAAAATCTTGGATTTTACTTCACTTACAATTTCAGTAATGCTGAAATTTTCATGTAATATTGTGTTTGTAGTGCTATCCCTGTTTTTTGTTTACAAGATGATTCTTTTGGTATCTAAAGCACTGTGTTATGAAATTTATAGATATAAACTCATTTCATCCTCACAAGAGCCCTTTGAGGTAGGTACTAGCAGCCTCATTTTACAGATAAGAAAACTGAGAGGCGCAGAGAAGCAAATAACTTGACAAAGGACATACAACTAGCAAAGTCAAACTGAGGCAATTTGGCACCAGGATCTGTGCTCTTACATATTTGTTTATATTTACATAATACAAATTTTTCAAAGTTGTAAATAAATAGAATTTTAAAAGAAAACCAAATCATTGTAAGAGTTAAAAATATACATTTTAATCCATTCATTCTAAATGTTTGTATCTTCTTCATGACAGAAATGTACGAACCGTACCCTTAACTGTACCTCTACAAATAGGACATTTTCGTAGAGAAGGGGCACATTCTTTGCATACGACTAGATGACCACAAGGGATAAACACTATGGACACTTCTTTGTCCATACATACTTTACATGTTCTTTCTTCTTGTAGTTTTCTTAATTGTTCTTCCATTGGTAGATCTAAGAAAAGAATTATTAATAAAAGACAATTTGCTTCTTCTCCAATGAAAAGCCAAAAAAGTAAAAACAATGTTTTCTACTAATTTAGAATGATAATATGTTTTACCTGAAACATCTTCTGTGGGAATATACTTTATGTCCTTTCGCACTAAGGAAGGAAGAAAAAAAAAGTATTACTATACCAAACAAAGTTGATATTTAGCCATAGAATATATTTTTTCAAACTAACAGTTTAGGCTCCAACTGAATAGAATGAATAACTGTCATAATGTCAAGGCAACAAAGATCTTTAATCTTTTGTGCAATTAATAGATTATAAATTGGGTTGAATTATTATCAATAATCACAGATTATTACTGAGAGCATTTTTTTTTAAGATTTATTTTTTTATTTATATCCCCCCCTTGCTGCTTGTGCTCACTGTGTTCATTTGCTTTGCATTTTTCTGTGTCTGCTTGTCTCCTCCTGCTGCGTCAGCTCACCACACGGCGGCTTGCCTTAGCCAGGAGGCCCTGGGAACCGAACCCGGGGCCTCCCATGTGGTAAACCAGAGCCCAACCAATTGAGCCACAGCCGGTTCCCGAGAGCATGTTTTTTTAAGTGACTAAAAAGTTCTCCAAAATAATTTTCCAGCACTCACCAAATAAATTATTGTATAACATGGGGTCAATTTCTTGTAGAGAGTTTTTGAATATGGTAGCTGCAATATTTCCTTTTACTAAAATAGTATCAATCAGTTCTCTTGCTTGTAAAGGTGTTTGTGTTTTCTGTTTAATAACATTATGTTCTTGTTCATTAATCACTCTGGCAATTAGTAGACTATCCAGGACTGGAAGCACACAAGTCAAATGTTGAAAAAGTGCCATTCTGTTCTTCCGGATTAATGATAGATCAGCTTTATTAAAAAAGAAAACAAACACAAACATATTCAGACTCTGCTCACAAAATTTCTTCACACCTATTCCACATACAGCTGAATGAAAACCAACCGTCATCCACCACCAGTAAGACATTGCAGTTGAGTGCTAGGTTTGTGGGTTCCTGATTCCCGTGTCTAATAATGCCCCTTATAATACGGTCTTAGACTTAGTGAGCACTGTTTTAAGCACATTCTATGTATAAACTCACTTCATCCTCACAACAGCCCTTCGAGGTAGTTACTAATGCTCTCATTTTACAGAAGAGAACTGAGGCACAGTGTAGCAAAGGACACACAACTAGCCAAAGTCAAACTGAGGCAGTTTGGTGTTAGAATCTGTGCTCCCAACCATTCTGCAATACTATTAGCCTTTAACCAAATGCTGGGTAGAATAGAATAACATTGATATTCCTATTCAATCTAGTCAAATTGGGGAAAGGTCAAATCAGGGGAAATAAAAAGGAAAGAAAATATTTTCTTAAATTGTCATTATTCTATAAATTTCCTTAAAATTCCATTTTACACTGAAATTTTAATTATTCCTCCCTAATTAGACATATTACTTTCATTTCCTCAATGTTCATATTAAGGGAGAAAAGGCACTAAGAGACTTTTGAAAAAGAAACATTGTCAATGACTACCTTCCTATCCTATGGGGCCATCTTACTCTCCTCCAAGATCTAGATTTACAAAAATCTACATTTTGGTAAACAATTTTATATTTTAAAACCCTGCAATTTTGCTATCTCTTTGGAACATGACTATGCGTTTATGACTCTTAAGTTTAATAGTTAATGAAAACAGTTTTACCATGATCCCTAAAGCTATTTATATAAAATACTTTAATGACAGAAGTTGGGTTGTCTGAAAAAAGAATTAATTGGGGAAAATGATTGTTGGATTTAAGACAATAATTTTGTCTGCACACAAGTAGATCCATCTAATAACAGGAAGAAAAAATGGTGCTCAACTGAAGAGTCAAGTCTAGAAGATAATTGAAGCTCTGAGAATAAATGAGAAAAGGACCAGTGCCTAGAACAAAGTCAGTGTTCCATAAATATCTGTTGAATAAATGGACAACCAAGTCTTAGTTATTTAAAGAGTGGTACCAATAAAGAAGTAATTGCCAGAGGGATAGAAGAATTAGAACCTAATATATATTAAATTATCTATGTTAGAAAAGTAGTGATATGCCAGAAAATAAAAATATAATTTATACTTGGTGTTGAAGTATATTATTTTTCAGTCTAGGATTTATTTTTCTAATTACATTTTACTTAGCCTAATATAATCAGGTCTCTGTGGCAGTTTGAGATTATTTATGAATCCCCAAAAGAGAGAGTATGTTTTTGAACTAATCTATTCCTCTGGGTGCGAGCCCCTTTGAGTGTATTAGGTTCAGCTGAGATGTCTTTGATTAAATTATGTTAAGATTAGGTTAAGATACGAGCAGCTGAGAATGCCTGGAAAGAAACGAGCCCTATGCCAGACTGATATAGGATGCCCTGAGAGAGGAGTCCTATGCCAGCCTACAACTGAGATCAGAAGAAGCTGGGCCCACGGAGCCTTAAGAGGAAGAAGGAAGGAGAGACCTGGCAGAGGTTGCCCACCATCTTGCTTCAACATGTGGCAGCTGACTTTGGTGAGAAAGCAGCCTTGAGTTGGACTCTTTAGGGCCTTGTAACTGTAAGCTTTTACCCCAAATAAGTACCTCTTCTAAAAGCCAACAGATTTCTGGTACTTTGCATCAGAACCCCTTTGGCTCACTACTAGTATGGTCTCTTTTTAAAATCCTTAAAATTTCTAAAATTGGATTGCTAGTAGCCAGAAAAAAACAATTCTCATTGCAAAATCATTGACTATATTCTGGCTTATAAAGACGTGAAGACTTCAATATGCCTCTGACACAAATTACTCTTTTATTTTGGAAAAAATACCCTAAATTGCTCCTTTATATACACTCCTGAAAGAAATTATTCACCCACTGTTCTTGGTGAAACTATAATCATTAACCTAAATGTAAGTATTTTCATTTACACATTCGAAAAACATTTCTTGAACCGAGATTACATGTAGGCACTGTGCTAAATAAATAGTAGGGGTTCAATGGTGAGGCTGAAAAGATAAGGAATCTTTTTCACAATGCAAATTGTTGTGTATTGTTAACTTGGCGTCATCTCTGGAGACTACCGATTTTTTTTTTTTTAATATAATTTATGGCTGATGGCTTTAGACTTACTAGGGTCTGTAAACAATTGTGAAGATAGGTGAATAATTGTGACTAGTGGCCAAAAGCTAAGGCTGAAAAGACTGCATTTTGGAAGAGGACATGCTGGCCTTATCTTCACTTCAGTGAAAAAGAGAACTTGACTTGGCCAGGTAAAGATTAACTTGTCCTTTGTTGCTGCCGTACTGGTGGTATATAGGACTGAGTTATTCACACTTGATGCTGGTATGTTTGTCTGGGTGGGGGCTGTTAAGACAAATCCACCTTTGTGGCAGAGGTAGGTTGATCCCTAAATAGAGTGGACAGTTTCACTGTCAGTCATCGTGGGCAGAAACATTTTCCAGATGGCCTTGGGCAAGTTTAAGGGGCAAACTTTTTATTTCCTTCTGTACTTTGTGCATATTTGAGGACCTATGCTTTGATAAGGGAAAACATGCTTAGGGCCTTTGCAGTCATATTTGTGAACTGGCCAGAGCTACACAAATGAACCAAAGCTAAGGAGAGAGATTCATAAGGATGGGGGTAGGGGCACCAAAAGAGGCCACATCTAGTTGCAGTTATCAATTGCCATCTCTGATATAATCCCCTTCTGATATCCCTAATCACCAGTAAGGGATTGTTAAAAGTTACATTCTGTTTTCAGCTGTGCTGAAGGGCCTACCTGTCTGGACAATGTTAGGAAATAGTGGCAAAGAAAACTCAGCCTTTCTCTTTGTCCTGTGCAAAAGTGCTGATGGCAGTGAGAGCTGCCCGGTGACAACAGGCACGCCCTACAGAAAAGAGGCAGCAGAAGAGCAGACAAGGCTAGTACAGAAGGATGTGGGATAACTTGTCCTGGGAGCATGTGAAATAGTATCCTGTGACTTACCTAAGTAACGGAGGGTACTCTGAAGAGGAGCTAAATTACTGCATGGGCAGTTAGGGGACTTAAAACAATTAGAAAGTGCACATTAATGTACAGTCACAGGCTGAGACATACTGTTCTGCTAATATTAAAATTAGTAATTGTCCGTGATCACACTCCAATTTACAGCAAAGGATGGTGAGCAACTGGCTTAGGTTCAAAAATGTGCCATAACTAATATACACAGTCAGCTACCCAGAATAAAAATATGAATTAAGGAAGCGCAGCAGGAAAAATTCACTCAGCAGATACATTTTCAACTTACTGAGCAATTCACAATACTAAACATCAGACTGGATTGACTGTTTCCAGTAACTTACATACAGTATTATTAAATCCTTATGGAAATAGAGACTATATCAATAAATATATATACCTGATTCTTTTTCCTCAGTTGCTCTTTCTTTCTCCTCTTCTCTTAGTTCATCTTCAGCATTAAGTAAGTCTAATACAAGATCACTGACAGTTTTATAATTCTCTCCAGTTGTTAGGATTTTACTCTGAACTGTCTGTTTTACCAGCCTTCTACTGAAGCCCATTTCCAAGGCAGCTTTAACCACAGGTGTATTCATCATGATGGCATCTTCTGAATGGTTTTCTCCAGGTCCAAAATGAACAACTATATGGAACAAAGGATTCAACACATATTAGGAAAACTTATATAATTTTCAATTGAAAGCTATAACTATCAAAAACATAAAATCCAGAAAATGTAAAAGCACTATTTTGCGTGAACTTTGTTAAATTTAAAATAATGATATTTTATTTTGGTCACTGTAATGGTTTGAGTTTGATTTAATTATGAATTCCAAAAATATAGATTAGATTATGTTTGTAAACTAATCTGTTCATCTGGGCATGATTAAGTTATGAGTAGGGCGTGAACTGCCACGTCAGTGAGACGTTGAGCCCCACCCCTCAGTGGGCATGGTCTCAAGTATAAAAGGATGAGAGAAGCAGAAGCAGATTGAGAGAAGCGGAGATTTGGAGAAGGAGATTTGAAAAGCAGTTCTGATGTTGGAGTGAGCCCATTGCCGGATAGTCTACAGCTGGCCTTGTGGAGAGACGCAACAACGCAGAGAGTCTCATGGTCTACAGCTGAACTCGTGAAGAAACAGAAACTAAGCCCGGAGAGAAACGCAGCCCGCAGCCCCAGGAACAAAGGAATCCGGAAGCCTGAACCCTGGAGACGTCAGCAGCCATCTTGCTCCAACACATGGACTTTGGTATGGGAAGAACTTTATGCTTTGTGGCCTGGTAACTGTAAGCTACTACCCCAAATAAATACCCTTTATAAAGACCAACCAATCTTTGGTGTATTTTAAAAGGCACGCCTGTGGCTGACCGAAACAGTCACTAAAATAAGAATATGGAACATTGTATTCTGATACAAAATATGCGTTATCTGGCATAACTGGATATGCATATGTGAGTGGGAGAAAGAGAATGTCAGAATCAGCCCCCAACAGAATTGAGATTCTTTTTCCCCATGTTGAATGACCAAAGGAGCTTTCTATATCAAATGTGTTTCACATATTTTTGAAAGGGGCCATTGATATCACTCACCTCTATTACTGCAATGGCCTCCTTCAATATTGCTCATTTACCATTCATTCTCAGCATTAAAATCAATGTGAGTTTTTAAAGACACAAATCTGATCTTGTCACACTCCTTAAACTCCATAAAACTTCCACTGTTCTTCATACTTTGGATAAAATCCATATTTTGTAGCTTACAAGATCTCTTACACTCTGGACCCTGTTTACCTCTTCAGCCTCACCTCTTTCCACTTCCTCCTTTGCATTCTACACTCTAGCCCAGAAGTCACAGATTGACGGCTCTTGTACCAAACTCTGCCTGCAGGACCCACCACCCTTACAGCTGGCCTGCTTCACTCATTTGTCTGTTTGCAGTTCCTGCTTCTGGCCATCCCGAATTTTGTTCAGTTCTTATATGTGCCTGTTCTCTTTTCTCACTTAGGCCTTTCATTCCTCTGCCTGGAATACTCGGTTCCTCCCTTTGTCACATGATTAACTCCTACCTTCCTCCCTTGGGTTCCCCTCTAAGACATGTACTTCCTCTGGAAAGTCGTTTCTGATCCTCCAGGTCTGGGTAGTTGTCCCTCAAACTCTCTCATAGCATTTTTTCATAGAAAAAAATGTGTGAGCCATCGAATGTTGTAGTGCCTCTGTTCCTAAACAGGAATCTAGGAAGAGGGGCTAAGTTGACTATGTAGTTTTTTAAAACTGTAGATTCCCAAACCCTAATCTTAGATACTCTATTCAATTCAGTAGGTCTGAAGCAGAGAACTAGAATTTTTTTTAAGTTCTCCAGGCAATTCTTATATGCACTGAGGTTTGTGAAATAAATGTATTTCAAACAATGTATTTGAAATATGCATTGCAAACTATTAATCATTATAAAAATGTACATTAGTTTTATTCTACATTTTCAATCTTAGTACCAAATAGATCTATTTAAAGGTATTTATTATACATACTTGGTAACTCTGCATTTTCATCTTCTGGAGTGTCTGAAGTAGATAACAGCTACAGAAAAACAAGTATATAAATTGAAATATAAATCTTGTCCTGCCTATTGCAATAAAATTGGTCAACAGAACTATTTTATTCCATTTTTTTGCAACAGACTTGCTTACAGGCAAAATAATTTTTAAACTCAAAAGCAATTATTTCATTTACATTCAACAGTTATTCCCAAATCCATAACTAATAGTTTCTTTGTGTGTATGTGTATTTAGCAAATAAAAACTGTTTTCTTTAAGACAAGAAATGTTTCCCTTTGTTTAGGCAGAGCTAATCCAGCTATTTGTAGACTGCTAAATATTTCAAATGAGCATAAATATATATGTAATCACTTGATTATTCTTTTTATTATATGGGAAGTTAAAAATTGATAAGAATTACTACAATCAAAGGCAAGTTGATATAACCAAGAGGAAGGACCACGTTTTCAGTGGTCCATATATGAGACAGTCAGTGTCTGCCCTCCTCTCACAGAACTTACCTTTCCTTGGTCATTCTATGGGATGTCAGACCCTATAACAGTTCTGTAGACCACGGCTAGGTAGCGTTTGACCCTCACATTATCACAGAAATTGTTAGTTGCTCCTCGAGGAAGATTTGCAAGGGCAATAAAGTTCTCTTTCTCAGGTCTTTATAAGAACAATTTAGATATTAAAACTATTAAATGCTGATATCCCAGCCAATTTTTTCCCTTCATATAGTTTAATTTATTACAACTTGATTGGAGAAATGCTTAGAAAGAAGCATAATATTTTTCAAGAAGTTATTGATTATAGATTTATTTTTCTCCAAAGAATAGCATTTTCTAAGATAATGTTGGCTTTTGTAAAAAAAAAAAAAAAAAGAAAATGTCTTTTTAAAGCAACTCTCATCTTTTTGCAAAAATACTACTCTCTATTAGTATCAAAAAATAATTTATCTGTTTAGCCAATCATTTAAAAAAAAAAAAAAAGGCCCTCCTTACCTGTTCAAGTAGGTGAGGGTAACTGGCTTGAACTTGACTGATGAACTCTTGTCCTTTAATTCGTATCACATACTCACACCTAAAATGTAAACAGAAAACAAAGTTTAACGGAGTTATTTTATCAAGGTGGAACGGAAGTGTAAATAAGTTCCTCCTCTCTAGGTGTTTCAAATTGGATTTCAAATCTGGATGGGTGTTTTGGCCCAAATCACAGAATCATTTGGGATCACTGAGTATATAAACTTAAAGTTAGAAGATTAAATAAATCCTAGCATTGTAGGAACTAATTCTATTGTTTCTTTTTCTTTCAAAAATTTCCCCAAAACTATGTCATAAGTATCCTATAATAGGTTTCAGAGTTTTATGTGAGTTTTTTGTTTTTAAAATGCTATTTATCACAGTTAACATAAATTTGATTTGCTATTAGTTCCTTTTTCATAAGGTTTGACTGTTTTACAAAATTAATCTTATTTTATATTTACTGGGATATATTGTGCTTTGGCTAATTTTGAAAAGCCTTAAATGTTTATCTTAATTTAGGTGGAGCTAATCCAGCTATTTGTAGACTACTAAATATTTCACATGAGCATAAACATACATGTAATTACTTGATTATTCATTTCCTGTATGGGAAGTTAACAACTGGTAAGAGATATTACAAGTTCATATAGGCAAGAGGAAGGATAAAAATAAGTAATCTAAAATACATTTTGCTTTTTATCCCCAAATTTTCTGTCTTAAATGTCTCATGGGTAACAACTTAGGGAAAAAATACACTAATCAAAGTTTACCTTTTTAAAAAAGCATTAACAAGATAAGACATAATTTAATTAGAACCATTTGGTGTTTAATTTTTTCTTTACTAACATAAATGAAGATGTGTTCTAACAGTAGAAAAATCTTCAGTGCCATGTTGTTAGTAACTATTGAATTAGAAAATTATGTGTAGCTGAATTTTCCCTGTGTCTATGGTAGAGAAAAACACCTTTCTATGTTTGGCTTTTAAATCAAATGTGATGACCCCACTGTGATAATAATATGATGACATTCCTAAGAGATACTCACTGAAGTATTTAGGAGTGAAATGTCATGAATCTGGAACTTACATACTTTCACATGGTTCAGGGGAAAAAAGTATGCGTAAACACACACACTTATAAGCAAATGTGGCAAAGGGTTAACAATTGGTGAATCTAGGTGAAGGGCAAATGGATTTTCATCGTACTACTTTTTCAGTTTTTCTTTAGGGCTTAGTTTTCAAAATAAAATTTAGGAAAAAGGTGAAAGAACCACATAAAACATAACATAGCAATCTTTTGCTTTTTCACAATATAAAACCTATACAACATCATTATTAAATAAATAGTAAGATTAAGTAAGCAAGCTCAAAAATGTTTGTCAAAGGATAATGGAAAGGAAGGAAGAGAGAAAAAATGAAATTCTCTCTTGATACGTGTGTAGGCCATGAGAAATTATACTAAGAACTGATTATGAACAAAGATTACATATATATTCAGAGAAAGATACTATAATTCTTCCCTGCTTTATAAATATAATCCTTAGAATTTTACTTTTGGAAATTATAGCCTTTTTTTTTCCTTTACTATTTTGTTTCTGTATTCTCAACTTCAATTGGCTCTTTTTAAATTCTAATCTCGGGGCCGGCTCGATAGCCCAGTGGATAGGGCGTCGGCATACCACATGGGAGGCCTGGGTTCGATTCCCGGGGACCTCTCCTAGCGGGCAGACCGCCTTGAGAATGGCAAGCCGCCA
>PVKH010011001.1:0-17964 GCA_004027955.1 Chaetophractus vellerosus | reverse complement strand
GCTCGGAGAGGCCCTGGGAACCGAACCCGGGGCCTCCCATGTGGTGAACCGGCACCCTATCCACTGGGCTACAGCCGGCCCCCTCGTGTGTCTTCTTGAGTGAGTGTCTGCTTCTATCTGCTCACCAAGGGGGCAATGACTTAACCCTGAGTCACACCCTACTGATATGGTCGAATCAAAACCCTAATCTTGATTTAATCAAGTAAATGTAAAACCTTTCAATTTAATGCAATCAAAGGGTATCATGCCCAGAGGAACAGACCAGTTTACAAACATTATCAATATATTTTTTGGAATTCACAAACAATATCAAACTGCTACATACTATGGGAGAAAATATTTGGAAACCACCGATCCCATAAGGGTTTAACATCCAGAATATATAAAGAAATTCAACAACTCAACAACAAAAAGACAACCCAATTTAAAAAGTGGGCAGAGGACTTGAATAGACATTTCTCCAACGATGATATACAAATGGCCAAAAAGCACACAGAAAGATGCTCAACATCATTCGTCATTAGGGAAATATAAATCAAAATCACAAAAGCATACCCACTAGAATTGCTACTATTAAAAAAAAAAGGAAAATTACAAATATTGAAGAGAATGTGGAAAAAGAGGAACACTCATTCATTGTTGGAGGGAATGTAAAATGATGCAGCTGCTGTGGAAGATCGTTTAGCAGTTTCTCAGAAAGCTAAGTATAGAATTACTAAATGACCCAGCAATACCACTTCTAGGTCTATACCTATAATGGTTTGGCAGTTTTATGTAATTATGAATTCCAAAAATATATATTGATTTGTGCTTGTAAACTGATCTGTTAATCTGGGCATGATTAGGTTATGATTAGGGCATTAACTGCCACGTCGGTGGGACGTTGAGCTCCACCCCTTGGTGGGTGTGGTCTCAAGCATAAAGGCTAGGCAGCAGATTTGAGTGGCAGAGATTTGAGAAGCAGTTCTGATGTTGGAGAGAAGCGTTCCAGAAGATAAGTGAGCCGTTTGCCCGATAGTCTACAGCTGGCCTTGTGGAGAGACGCAAAAGCGTAGAGAACCTCATGGTCTACTGCTGAACTTGTGGAGGAAACAGAAGCTAAGCCCAGAGAGAAACGCAGCCCCGGCAAGAGAGGAACCCAAAGGCCTGAGCCCTTGCAGACGTCGGCAGCCGTCTTGCTCCAACACATGGACTTTGGTGAGAGAAGAAACTTATGCTTTGTGGCCTGGTAACTGTAAGCATCTACCTCAAATAAATACCCTTTATAAAGACTGACCAATCTTTGGTGTATTTCAAAAGGCACACCTGTGGCTGACTAATACAATACCCAACAGGATTGAAGAAGGGACTCAAACAGGTATTTGCACACTGATGTTTACAGCAGCACTATTCCCAATTTGCCAAAAGATGGCAGCAATCCAAATAGGCCTCAACCAATTAATGGATTTTTTAAAATGTGGTTATATACGTACAATGGAATATTATTCTGCCATAAAAAGAATGAAGTTCTAATACATGTGACCACATGGATGAACCTTGAAGACATCATGTTGAGTGAAATATGCCAGACACAAAAGGACAGAATATGAAATAATTAGAATAAACAAATTCATAGAGCCAGAAATTATAAATTGGCTACTAGGGGCCAAGGTGGGCTAGGGAATGGGGAGCTAATGCTTAAATTGTACAGTATTTCTATTTGGGGTGATGGAGAAGTTTTGGTAATAGATGGCGATGATGTTAGCCCAACACTCTGAATATAATTAACAGCACTGAAATATATTTTTTAATGTGGTTAAAAAGGGAAATTTTAGGTTGAATTTATGTCAATAGAATAAAAATATTTTAAAAACCATAAAACCGTACAACACAAACAGTGAACCCTAATGTACACCATGGACTAGATTTAATAGTACAATTATTAAAATGTTATTTTGTCAATTGTAGCAAATGTATCACACTAATGCAAGGTGTTAATAATAGAGCCGTATATAGGAACTCCGTATTTTTTGCATGCGTTTTCTGTAAACCTACAACTACTTTAATGTTTTTTAAAAAGTATGCAGAGAACAGCTGAGTAATTTGTCAAAGTTATACAATTATTAAGCAGCCCAGATATAAACCCATGCATATCTGATCCCAAAGTGTAGACTCTTAACCACTAGGAAATACCGAGACTAATTGTTAATCTCCAAAATTAATAACTTCCCCACATCTTTTGGGGAACAAATGCCACTCTGACAATGATACCGATGTAGACAAATTGTGCTGAGAGAAGAGTCCACATAGTGACTCGGGAGGCCCAGATGAGAAGACACAGAGATGAATGCCACCAAGGGGAAGGGTCAGAGACATGACCATTTCAGTCAAAATAATTCTTTCAGCATACCTACTGAGTGCTCCCCACTGCCCAGCACAGGTCTCAGCCCTGGGAATCATGGAGTAAACAAACCAGATAAAGTCCCTATAATCTAGTGAGGGAAACGACAATCAGATAAATACATCTTGAACTTAAAATCAGATAGTGACAAGTGGTGGTCAGAGTCAGCCTCCCTGAAAAAGTGTTCCAAAGAGGCTGACTCTGTGCTGACAGCTCCCAAGCCCTACCTCTCCTTCTTCCCCTCTTGCTCCACCTCAGGGCAAAGAGAGTCCGAGTGCTCCCTCCTTGGGCAATGGCAGGAAGTTCAAACCACACAAGCCCAGGTCCCAGCCCAAACCCCTAAACACCATAAAAGTCAAAGTCACTCACCCCTCCCCACTCTCTCAAGCCATTTTCAGACCTCCTTGGGTACTTGCCCTGCTCGCCCCAGAAAATCTCAATTATGAATGATAAAGCTCTTTATTCCTTTTTTAGTGCAGGTATGACATCACCAGTCTCTACATCAGAACCACAGTTTGAGTAAGGGGTTGATTCAGCCCTCCACGGGGCAACCACAAGACAAGGGTCATCTGAGCAGATACCTAAATGGAACAAGGGAAGAGCAAATGGTCCTCTTTAAACTGAAAGAAATAATTTAGGACTGGGAATTCCAGGCAGTCAGAGGATGGGGTTACTGATTTGTTACTAATGTTACCACAACCTCTAGACCGGGAAAGGGCACAATTTACAAAATTAAAACTACCCGAAACACATAAATGGGATATAAGCAAGTGCTTCACTGTGGCCCAGATTTATGTGTGACCCGCATGAGTCAACGCACATTCTCCCAACACCCAGTCACAGACCAGCCCAAGCTTAATTACTGCCCTTATTCACCTAACCAGTTCTACTATAGCCTACAGACAAATCACTCTTTAACTACACCTTTGATATTTAATCTATGTGAGTTCCAGAAAATGATGCCGTAATTTTATCCTAATGATGCAATATTTATAACCATATCATTTATATTTGTCTTTCTGATAAAGAAGCAGAAGAAAGTATTACTTTCATTGGTTTTCCTTGACAGCTCTCCAAGACTGAGGCCAAACAAGTAACCTGTTGGTCAAAAACATTTTCCGTGTAACCACATGGTGCAGAGCATTGAGTGAGCTTCTGGGGAGTCACAAAGAAAAGAGAAGTGGGTCCCTGCGCTCAAAGCTTAAGATCTAATAAAAGCAACAAGGAACTCACACAAGTGGATATCAGCAAGACAAAGTACATAAAAACACCAACTACTTCTGTTATATACGGGTGCTAGGGATGGAATTTGATGGAGAAGGTTTCACGGAGAATGGCACGTCTAAGGAATTTTGAAGGAGAAAAAAAAAATGCAAGTAGCTTAGGAGAAAACATTCCAGCCAGGAGAAATAGATTAAAGCCAGGAAGATGGTCTGTGTGGGTCACATGAAAGCAAAGGCATGTTTAATTTTAATAAGAAAAGAGGAAATTATGGAAAGACATGAACGGAGTAGAGAACTCTGCATCCCAAATTCAAGAGTATTCATTTTTTCTCAGATCACACTAACTCACCTCCTGAGAATGAAGCTTAGGGAAGATGGTTCATTCACTGCACAGCCTGAGCGGTGACAAGGTCGTCACCGGAAAGCTGGTGGAGAAGTCCAGGGGAAAGCGTGTTGGGGACAGACAAAAGGAATTGCCATGAGGCTAACAAATTATTTTATAGATGAAGAAATAACAATTTAGTGAGAAATTCTCTGCAGCAAAGAATAAGAGCAGCCCTAAAAGACGGGTGACAAACTATCCAGGTTTTCTGGGAACCATCTCGATATTAGCATTGAAAATTCCACATCCCAGGAATCCCCTCAGTCCCAGGAAAACCTACAGAGTGCACTTCACATGTGACTAAATCTGAGCAAGCAACGGGCGTGAGGTATTATGAACATGACATAAAGACAGGATAAAAGTCTAAGTGAATGATTAAGAGGTAGTCACCCGTTACGCGTATGGAGTCTGGTTGGTAAGAGGACCTACCAGAAAACTGGAAACTCCGTCACTGAGGAGAGAGAGCATGGACATGTGGAGACTTCTTGCCCCCCAACCTTCCACAGTTGACAGGTCCTGTGTCATCTGTACTGCAGACTCCACTGTGGGCTTCCCTGGCCACACACCAGAGGGAGGCAGGAATGTTTAGAGAGGCCCAGGGACTTGCAGACCAAGCACAGGGCTCCTCATTCTTAATCCCGAGGCTAATCATCGTCAGATTTTGGAGTCCTGAGAGTCTCCAGGGGGTGAGGGAAGAGTCAGTGGAGGCTTGGGAAACCCTGAAGGGAGGCCCGGAGTACATGGTAGAGAACAAGGTAATAGACAAAGATAATCATCTGTTTTTCAAACGTGGCTATTTTTCTCCTTTACTAAAAACCTGCCATTTCCGCCAGTATCCACCTCTTTAAAAGGTAAGCAGCATGATGATGGTCTTGTCTTGCAAAGCCAGGGGGTTCAAGTTTTGCAACCTCATGGTTTGCTTTAACTAAGGCTCAATTTGGGGAGAGCAAAACTGAAGCAGCATAGACTTGATTATTCACGTGTCTGAATCCTTTGTTGGGGGGGTGGGGGTGGGGAATGAGGCAAATAAAAAGGAATAGGAGGCACATGACCACATCTGAGTTTTTACGGTTTCTGTTAAAACTGCCCTGCAGATGGTTTCAAAACATAGATCCAGAGACTGTCAGAACTGGAAGGAATTCTTTTCTCACCTAGCCCAATGTCCTGGTTCCACAGATAAGGAAATGGCCTAGAGAAAGGGCAGACCCAGTCCACATTGCCAGTGAAGGGGAACACTTCATGCGAAAGTAACAAGACACCCAGAAGGATGAAATTTAGAAAAGCTTTATTGCCGACCGGCCGGGGAACTCTCACCAGACTTTGGAAGAGAAGCCCCGGGCTGGAGTCAGTTTGTCATTTTATAGGGGTTTTTACATAAATCAACGTGAATCAGCAAATTTCTCGCGCCCAAGTTGGTCAGCTTAAACATTGCTGTTCACCCGCGCGCACCAAAGATTGTCATTGGTTATTTCACACATACATTTTTCCTAATGGGGTAGTTGCTAAGCAAGCAAGTGAGATTACAGAAGCAGATATATGCCTTTAGTGTTACATGCCGGGAGGAGGGGGCTTTAGATTAATCTTTAACAGAACTGTGGCCTGACCATCTTAGGCTGTGTCAGGCTGGATGTATATCCGCCTCCTAGATTGTTTGCCACAGGAATTTTCCCCACAGGTAGCTTTGTTTAAGGTTTTTCATGCATCTCATTTCACCAGGAAGAGGCAAAGCCAGGTCTCCTGTCCAGTTTAAGGTTCTTTCCCCTAAAACACACTGGACCAAAATGTATTTTACAGCCCTCAGAAATCAACAACTAACTTGTCGCTATTGCAGATGGTAGCACATCAAACAGTGGGTTAAGCTTTTAAGAATGCCACAATGAATTACAAATTCTTTAAGGACATCAGATAAAGACTATGGTTTAAAAATATCTTTCTGGGATGCTTTAATAAAACTTAATTTTTAATAATAGGGAATTCAAAAATCTGAGTACTTTTCCACTTAATGCATTTTTTCTTTCAACAGAAGTTCTCAATGTACTTTCTTTCCATCTTA
This sequence comes from Chaetophractus vellerosus, assembly GCA_004027955.1. Lineage (NCBI taxonomy): Eukaryota > Metazoa > Chordata > Mammalia > Cingulata > Chlamyphoridae > Chaetophractus > Chaetophractus vellerosus. The sequence goes on along the minus strand of PVKH010011001.1, from coordinate 11,926 downwards.
AAAAAGAGTTTTTGGTATTTCTAGCGGAACATTAGTAATCAGGTCAAATAATAACAGCTAACATTGAATTTACTAGTTTATACGGATTAAGTCATTTAATGCTCACAAAACACTTTGAGATAGGGCCTTATTATCCCCCTCTACAGCTGAATAAACTGAGGAAGCATAACTTGACTGAAGTAGCATAGCTACCGGAGGCAACATCAGGATTAGAACACAAAAAGTCTGATTCTGAAGCTACCACATTGCACAGATTCTCTCAATCCCATTACAAAGGGTTTAAGGGTCTAGGCCACCCTATTTGTCATGCTGCAATCTTGTTAAATAAGCCACTATTTAAACTAAATTAGCTTAAGTATCTTTCAGGTATTTGTAAATTTTTCTTCTCCAGAATCAGTCCCATAGTTTGATTTCCCTTGCAGAATGAGGGCACTGCCTACTGTAGGAGTAATTAGTGTTGCTAAAACAGGTTGCATGATCTTTGTGAACATAAACTCTCAGGAAAAAGAAGTATAATGGACTTTTTTTCCAATTTCCCTCTGTACAGAGACTTAATTTGATTGTACTAATTTAATCTCTAAATGGCCTCAAGCCTTTCCACATGTAACAAGACTGTAAACTGTTTGGAGGAAGGATGATGTCTCCTATTTTATATTTAGTCCTTTTTTGCCCCTCCTTCTCCCTCCTGCATCCCCAGTGCAATCTACACTGGTCAATAAATGCTATCAACTGGGATCACAGCTACCTAAAGCTCTATTACTCCTCCTAAATACCAAAAGGGGCTTTGATCCAGAAAACATATTAAGGATTGGTTCAGAGCATCTACTAAATAATCCAATTGCCGCTCACTAAATATCAAGAGACATTCAAAACACACAAAAACCAACGATCCTCTGAAAATTTGTAATCTGGTTTTTTAAAGAAAGAAATGGCATGTGCAGGCTGCACTGCATGATGCATTTATTAGCCTGTAAGTTGTATTTTCAAACTGATTAATTTCAGGTAAAAAAAAAGTCACTAACTAGGTATAATAACATTAGGAAACTTAAATCCCCCAAGAAAACATGTTCCTATTGTTATAAGTAACCTTGTAACTCGTATTTCCTTACTTATGGATTAATATTAAGCCACAAAGAGAATTTCATCCAGCTAAAAACATACTTTCAGTTTTATTTTTTTCAAGCTGGCAGGCAGACTACCCAAATGACAAATTTGACTAAGACCTTAGAAATCATAGGTAACTTTTTAGTAATTTGCAAATTTGCAAATTCAAACCCATAAAGTTGATAAAGCAATGTTTATTTAAAGAGTTTTTAAATTAATCTCATTTTCTAAATACTATTGATTCCATTAAAATTGACTTATAATTAAAAACTGATTTTGAACTTTTACAATAATAAAATTTGACACATGTAATATATATTTGTTGAATTGAATTTTATAATGGACTAGTTTTCTGATTATCTCCAGTTAGTTAAAATAAAAATATACACACACAAATATATTGCCCCCCATCGATCAAGCACCATTCTAGAACCTAGGGAAGCAGCAAGACAGACAGCAAGAAAACAGAGCTCCTGTCCCCAGGAAGCATGCATTCTAGTGGGGTTGAAGGAGGCAATGCATGGGTAAACAAACACATAATAACAACAACAAAAACAACAGCAAATGCTAACATAGTGCTTACTCTGTACCAGGCACCCTGCCAGGCATTTTGCGTGTATTAACTCATTTCATCCTATAACAACTCTATAAAATAGGTTCTTTTATTACATCCATTCACAGATGAGGTAACAGACACAAAGAGCTAATCAACTACCTCAAGATCATAGAGCTAGTAAGCTACATTAGTCAGAGTCGGCCAGAATCGGAAGCCTGACATAAGGAAGCCAGAGACTGTTCTATCCATCAGCCTCTGAGGCAGAGTAGAAAATAAACCCAAAAGAGCAACCAAAAGACTTTCAGTACATAGATTATGGAGTTGAGATACACCTAAGGGATGTGACTCCATAGCCAGTGCTTTCACTGGGTTTCTAAGGTAATTTCAAGAATCGAAAATGTTACGAAGATAGAAAATAGAAAAATGACTGACGATGTTGGTGCAGAAAGGCAGCTCTGGAGAGGCTACACTGCCATTAAGGCCTGTGGGATGATGGGGCAGCTGGTAAGGGGAGAATGGCACTGCCAAGAAGGAGGGACAGCCATGTCATGTTTGAGGGACAGAGAGAAGGGCCACATGACTAGTTAACACAAGGAGGATGAAGGAAAACAAAGATGAAGAGGTATGCCGAACACTGTTTTGGCAAAAAGGCAGATTTCTACTTGCCAATGCAAATTAAACTCTGAAAACAACAGGGAGGATACTGAAGAGATGAGACCAGCCTCCTAGAAGAGCGACCTCAGCCTCTCCTGCTCCACCCAGCAGCCACGGTTGCTCAGCTACCCTTGCAGTCCAGGCCTCCTGAGTTCTCCACATGGCCTCCAGCTGCCTCTCTAGAACTTGAAGATTCTACCCTATCGTCATCTGCCATTTAGGGTGAGAGGCAGATTCAGTGTGATCTGGGTAAATACCATTTCCAAAAGTAACAGGAACCCAATCCTCCCATCTTTTTATAAATTCTCCTGCACAGACGGTATATTCTCAAAGGATGGAGAAGCCAAATTTGGAAGAATTTTTTCCAAAATTTTAGAACTATTTAGAAAGTTCTAAATAATCTGACACAACATTTAGCTAGGGGGAGAAAGAAGGATTTAAGGCCAAAGCCCCATGAAATAAAGAGAAAAAATGAAAACTTTAAGCTTTTACCCCTTTACAAGAACTCTAATTCTTCTGATAATTTATATTTCCCTAAATAGAATTATTCGCTCCTTCAATTTTTAGGTAGCAGATATTTCCCTTCCTTCTTAACAAGACACAGATTGTGAGATACACGATAGAAGCAAGAACTTTTTATTGCTCAATGTGTCTGGGTCACATACTATTTTTAATATGTGTTCCTAACCCCCAGGGGAGAAAAAAGTTCAGCAGCTCCTTATGCAGGAAGGGAAAAAAAAAGGTAATGCTCCCTTTCTAACAGGCAGCTTTTCCAAATACAACCTGTCAGGCTTGAGAGCAAGATGGACTCAGAGCGACTTTCTTCCCATTACCTTTCTGTCAACAGGGCTGTTAAATTATAAAATGCTCTGGGTCAGTGCACTTAAATTTATTTCAAATTTAAATCCCAACAGAATTTATGTCTTGCAAAGTAGGTCTTAAAAATACTTCCAGGCTGGGCAGCACAGATCTTCAGGGTAAGGAGAGATTGGGATTCGGATGGCAAAATTTAATGGGCCAAATGCTCTTGAAGTCTCCATTAGGGCGGTCCCACAGGGCTTCAGTGAAAGGTGATAACAATGAAGGCTAATGTGTCAACTCGGCCAGGTAATGATGCCCAATTGTTTGGTCAAGCAAGCACTGGGCTAATTGTAATATGAGGGCATTTCATGGACTTTAATCATCAACGAATTGATCATGATCGCATAGATGGCTGGTTACATCTACAAACAACTGAAGAGATTTCTGTCAACAATGAGTGACGTCTCATCCAATCAGCTGAAGGCCTTCAAAGGAAAAGGTATTTCAGCATTCAGAGAGAGAATTCCCATGTCTACTTTGGACAGCAAGCAATTCCTGGAGTACTCATCAAGGACCCTGGATCGGGGCCCCTGGTTTACAGCCTGCCCTATGGAATTTGGACTTGTGCATCCCCACAGTCGAGTGAGACAATTTTATAAAATCTCATACTATTTACAGATATTTCCTGTAAGTTCTGTTTCCCTAGAGAAACCTGACTACAATACAAGGGGTGAGGACACATGGCAGGGTAACTAAGAGATAGGACAACCGAATCACGCAAGAAGAGCAAGCTAACCTTGCCGCCTGGTCCAGACTTCCCTCTTCTTTATTTTAAGCCCTGTTCTCACAAAATGGGTACCCAGCAGGCAGCTTCCCCACAGAAAGCTTCTTGTCATGAAAAGCATCATATAAATGCCAATTTTCACTCAACACTGTACATATGGATTAGGTGGATGTGGCTTTCTTTTTTTTTAAAGATTTATTTTTTATTTATTACATTCCCCCCTGCCCCCCTTCTGCTTGCTCTTGCTGTGTGTCCATTCTTGTGTTCCTCTCTGTCTGCTTTGTCTCCCCTCCCGTTGCGGCGATGCGCTGAGACTGGTCACCGAGCAGGCGGCTTTGCCCCGCTTGTGGGCGGCTTCTGCTTCCATTCACGGCCGGCTCCACTTCAGTTCGCGGGTAGCTGGCTGCGCTCCGTTTGTGGGCGACCTGCCCTGCCCGTGGCGGCTTTGCCCCATCCGTGGCAGCTTTGGATGTGGCTTTTTTTTGTTCTCTAGGTGTTTGCAGTCTGGCTTTAAAAGAACGGGATGCCACGGAAAATAGGATTGCTGCTTCCTGCTATGGCACCTCCCCAACAACACCCCCTCCCCCAAACACAGCTAACCTTTGAGGTAAGGAAAAGAAATTTTGGGAAAAGAGTTGCCCTGGCCCCATTCTTCTTTAACAAGTTCTGTGTGTTGCTGCTCAAGTGGGACTAACTGGTTTTTGATGTTCTGTCTTCAGCGGGCTCAATGGCAGGGTTGAGGCAGAGGTATTAACCACAGGAACCACGTGGGAAGGTGGCAGTCCTAAGAATGCAGTGAGAACAGTTGGCAGTCTTGTGGCTCATGCTGCTAAATGAACAAATTTCCAAATTTCCAAACCAAATCATGAATTGGCAGTCTACTTTATAATCCAATGCTCTTCAAAACCCCAAATCTTTGGGCAGGAGTAAGAAAGTCTGACATTCCAATGAGAGATAAAATATCTCACATTGGGAGGTGGATGTGGCTCAAGCAACTGCACTCCCACCTACCACATGGGAGGTCCCTGGTTCAGTTCCCGGTGCCTCCTGGAGAAGATGAACAAGACAGCAAGCCGGCACGATGGGCTGGCGTGGTGATAAGACACAACAAGATGATGCAACAAGGAGACACAAAGAGGAAACACAATGAGAGACGAAACAAAGCAGGGATTGAGTGCCTCTCTCCCACATGGGAGGTCCCAGGTTCGGTTCCTGGTGCCTCCTAAAGAGAAGACAAGCAGACACAGAAAGCAGAGAGCAAGTGCAAACAACAAAGTGGGAGGGGGGTTAAATAAATAGAATAAATCTTTAAAAAAAAAAAGTCTGACATTGTCTCTGCCATATTACAAGCAATAGCCCAGTACCTCATAAGAGGCAAGGACTTTCTTAAATGGACTATTTTATTTGTATTCCCTCCCTAGCTACAAAAATGATTTAAGATGACTTTCAAAAATGCATTTACTATATTAAGATGCACCAAATATGGTTAAGACTGACCTTGCTGGACAAACCAGTGTTACTTTCTCTCAGATTAGTCAATAGAAATATCCCTCAAGCTTGTTCCCTCAAGCATTTCTGAATTTAAAATATCAATAATAAATTAAGTTCTCCAGAATATTTTTAAACCCTATTATAGCAATGAGAATAAAAGTCTTCAGTGCTATGAAGCACAGATTTCAATGAGGACGTCAACCTCTAGAAGCAGTTTCCTGAGCATGCCCTGGGTACTTTAGACTGCTCATACCATATTTAGAGTATTATAATTTTACTATGGACACAATAGTCTTTGGGCATGGCCAACAGAAATAATGTCAAACAAGATTTGGTTATGCCTTCTAATATAACATAGAACAAGTAAACTCTACCACATGAGATCCCTTCAAAAAGTTTCATCTGGAAAACATTAACTGTGTATGTCAGGAACCACACTGGATGCTAGAAAGTAGCTATCAGGAACTCCGGCCTCAAGGCAATGAACCTGGGCAGAGTCCTCCACTGGGTGTGTCTATTTCAAAACGCCTATGATGGACTAAGCCACAAGATGGCACTCGTAGACCATATTGCATACCCGCTGACCCTGCCACAGTTTATTCTTGGGGGCAAACTGTAGACTCCCAAGTGCTTACTTAGGGTCTTCTTCCCTGGGCTTCTGTACCGCTACCTTCTCGATGAGTCTTATCTGAGAATCTTGGTTTAAGCAGAAATCATGAGAGTCCCCCCAACCCCCTTGCAAGAGTGCTCCAGGGTAGATGTTGCAATAGCACATTTACTATACCTGATAATACAACAAGGCTCTCTCCTTTCAGTATGAATCTGTGAAGGTGTTTGTGCAGCATTCTGTATGCCACTGACTGACAAACGGAGTCATTCCAAGAAAAAGAAGTCCTGCTCGGGCCCAAACCTCCATCTCTGGTAAAGTCGATGCTGCTGACATTACATAGGAATCATGCTGTTCCTGAGTCTATTTAAGGCCTAGACCCGCAAATGCTTACACATAGATGAATTCTTGTTTCAGGGGTTTCAAGGCAGAAAAAGGCAAGAAATACATGCTAACACATTTTGAAGTATTCCACGAGCAACTCAGTGATGTGACCTGACTTCTGGTGGCGCTATATTTTCCTTATTTTTCTTGCCTTGACCAAAACCACCTAGCTCCTCCAAGGTGAGGGCAGAGTGATTAGGAAGATAATTCCTAGGAATGGGAGGGAGAGAAAGGCCTGCAGGGAGGAGGTGCTGTACCAGAAGAGATTTTTCTTCTCCCAGCTGGTTGAAAGTCAGCCAGGGTGGCCACGCTGTAGCCAAGGCCTCAGCAGGCCTGCAGTGCCGCTGCTTGCCCCTCATCCTCGGAGCTGCCTGCCAAATACTACAGCAGAGAGCTGGCAGAGCCCCAGCCTGCAGGCAAGATAAAGGCAGGCTTCGACATCTGGATTCGAAAGGCATCGACCCCCAAAGAGGCCGTGACAATGCAGGGCTCAGGAAATCTGTTCAACGTTCATGCTGGCAAGGATGAGAGGGGGCCCCAAAGAAACTCGTGTCAGGAACCTACTGTGATCTACCATGTTTTCTTTAGGGGTGGGAGGTGGGAGTGCCGGTTGCTTTCATAAATCCTGCCGATGGCAAAGTTCCCAAATTCTTCAAAGCATCAAGGATGCTTGCCTGTGATGGGAACACAGAACAAATGGCCTTCTAAGGCAAGGGGTTGGTGAGCTTGTAATTCTGGGGTTTGCTAATTCTCATGCCAGAGTATGCACACGTTGCTGGGAACAGCCCTCCCCGGCTTTCCAAGCTCTGCTGCCTGCCTTTGGCCTGATGAGCCAAATCCAAATTGTATATTCCCCATCCAGAGTCTGCTAAAGACAACAGAGGTTTGGCTGATGGCAGACCAGGCGCTGGAGTGTGGCCTGATTGCGGGTACTGAGTGTGCTGGGCAGAGGTGATGAGCACTTAGGACGGAGGCTTCCACCCGGGCCCTGAATCTGGCTCAGACAGGTAGGTGGAAAGGAGTGAGGGAGCAGCCGGAGGAACGTAAGAAGAAAGGCTGTCCTTGCCTCCGCCCTGCCATTTGCCGTCCCCCGGCACCTCCTTCAATGCATTAACGGCAGACACTGAGGCTTCCTCTTCTTCCTGAATCTCTCCACACAAGAGGCAAGCAGTAAAAGGCAGGACCAGCTGCAAGTTCAGTCGTTTCCAAAGACTCACAGAAAACGGGAGGTTGCCGCACCACGGAATCTTGCAGAGGCCTAGAGAGGTGCTGTGATTTGGATGAGGTCACACGCAGGACAGTGGCAGAGGGACAGGAGCCCAAGCCTGCTGCCTCCCAACCGAGGTCACTCTCTGGGCAGAAAAGAAACTCACACTCCCTTCCCAGGCCTGTCTATCCCCACACCAAGGGGACCTGATGAGACATCCTTACTGTTTCCAGAGATGACTCCCTGCCAGACCCTTGTTCCAGAGCTCTGGACTGGTAGAGAGGAAAGAGTAATAAATTAATATAGAATTAGAGTCCTTGTTTAGTTTATAGGAGAGTAAACATTTTTTAAGGTTAGATTTGAAAGTTAATATTTCCTTGTGTTAAAAAAAAAATCAAGAAACATAGCTTTCCAATATCTCTACCTATTTAAAAATTTTATTCCCCAATGCTGAACTCAAACCTTTCTCCGACCAGCCTTTTGCAGCAAGCCTACATTTTTCCTACTCTATGCACTTGCCAAATAGCAAATGAAGCCCTAGAATATTCTTAATTGTTTTCACATAAGTCCCCTCTTATCTTTCCAAATAGATTGTTTGCTCTTTGAGGATAAGGGCCTTGTTCTATTCTTCTTTCTATCTTTAATGAAAATATCTGCTTGATAATTCTGCCCATGGCAGGCGTGCAGGGCAAGGGAGTAGGGTGGGACTGGCTTGCTCACATAACTGCAGAAATGCCTTCATGAGCCTGGACAAGCAGAGCAAAGCTCTGAGAAAACTAAGTCAGTCCTCAGAAACATAGTAAAAGGCATGACAAAAGCACTGAGCCTGAACATATGTAAAACAGCATGTCTTTTTTTTTTTCCCAAAAGAATTTAAAATGCAGAATAAGGAACAAAAGGAAGGTATTTGCAACACTATGTACTTGTGCACACTTAAGCATAATTCACTGACAAAGATTAACGCTCCCTAATTGTATTGGGGCAATGAATATACTTTATTTCCAAAAATAACATAGATTTTAATTCCACATTCTATTTCTACAAAAATTATACTTGCCAATAAATATGGCTCCCTGTTTTCATTGCAGCTAAATAGGAATGTGACATTTATGGGTTATATGAATAAATTAGCTGGGAGATTTTTTAAGTATCAAAAGTACCAAGAGGTCTAACCCATTTACTAGTTAAAAAGTAGAATTTTATACATCTGCTGTATCTGAAAGTTTATGATTCTCCAATCTCAGAGTATCTAACTCCTACATTTTACAAAGACCTCAATAGCATGTAGAACCTTTAAATTTATAAATCCCTATATTGAATCCAGCTCAGATAAGAAATGAACCAAAGCATATGATGCCATGCCTCTCCAAGGCCTCATATTTCACTGATATTTCCTTCAGCTAATTAAATTCAAAAAGAATTTTTCAACATTAGAGGAACAGTTAAACCTTACCTAAATATCTGGCCCTTTTGTTGATGCCCAAATGTGCATGTTGTCAGTGCCAAGTGATGGTAATTAACCCCTCGCTGATGGTTCTGTGAAACAAATTGGTATTTTCAGGATAATTTTCTAGTGAGAAAATGTCCATATAAACAAAATTGCATTATGAGCAAATACCCATGTTGGTCATTTCAGTAAAGCCCTAGAAGACCAAAGCAACACAGCAGAGATGGCAGTCCCTGACCCTGCCTTTCAGGCAGAGGCCTCCGACGAGAGCAGAGTTTGTGTGCTCCACCGAAGGAAGACAACAAGGGTCTCAAGCTCACATAAAGCCCTTGCAGTTTCTCCCAACACACTCCTGACATTCAGTATAATGATTCTGAGACAATAAGGAAGACAGATGATATTTCCCTTTCCTGTTAGCTAGTCCCAAAGTATTCTTTTTTCCCCTTTGGAATTTTTCACTGCTGAATCCTTTGTGCACAGATAGGTTTGTGTTCTTACGTTCAAAACTCTGTTGAATAAACCATGAATATATAAACCATATTCGTTTTTAGTTGCATAAACTGAGTACTCAATGGAGACATTTTTAGGCTAAGGTAAAGGTCAGTGGGGGGATGGATCTGAAATGGGGGCTATGTATTTCTGTTCAATTTTGCCATAAATGATTAAATCCAGTAAAAAAATCTGAATTAATATGACAGTGGGAAGAAACATAGAAAGTAGGCAATTGGTTAGGGGTGGGAGAAACGTTATTACTGATTATGAAAGAGTCATCATGAAAGGTCTGAGTTTTCATAGGAGACTGGGGCACAGAGACTTTACAGGAAGAAAGAAGAGGCTGGGTGGAGATTATGTTACTGAAAACACCTCCCTTCCTTCAGCACTTCTCTGGTTTTCTGAAAAAGACTCCAGCAACATCTGGCTTTTCTTTGTTCCTCCAATAACAGCAAAAATGGAGATATTTTGCAAGTGTTCGGCATCACTGGAAGGAATATTTGCCTGGAAGTCAAAAGACCAAGTGTTGTCACCAATTCTCCTATTAATTCTATCAGAACACAAACTCCATGAGTTCAGGGCCTTTGTCTTACTCACCCCCCCCCCACCCCCCAACACTTGGAATAATGTCTGGCACATAGTAGGTGCCAAATAAATATTAGTTGAGTGAATGAGTAAACTAAACTATATATCATTCCATCACTCTTCTTCTAGCCAAACCTCACCCCAAATGCAGGGCTGGAGTGGGCGGATGGCTTCAGAATCAGTGCTCTGTCTCCCCAATACCCGGGGCCAGCTCAATGACTTTATAGGCGACAAAGTCCCAGATGCTCCCAAACTACTTACTACCAGAAAGGTGAGAAAGCTAGAATATTATTTTAGGTGCCCTTTCTAACTAATCTGGGGTTCTCAGCAAGGTCTCAAGTAGCATCCAGCTCCTCTTTCCTTCCAACCCTCAGAAGGTTTCCCATTTCCATTTTCTTTCATCCATCTGCTCCCTCCCCGGGTCCTATTCTGATATGTTCAAGGTTTTGTGGGTATTGGACTACATTTCTCTGAGCTCCAATTCTCAACTTCTTCAGGCTCTTGCTTAAGACAAGTCCTGGGCATCTCAGGCCTCTGCAGTTCCCTGGGTGAGTCCTACTGACCAGGAGACTTACTCTTTGAGGGCAGGCTGAGGTCACAGGAGCTAGGCTGAGAGTACCATAGACCCAAATTACCAGATAAATTTACTATGCTATTTATTCTTCATATTGTGTGGCCATCTGCTGATAGCAGATAATCATTAGAAGATGATCAAGAGGGGGAAAATGGTATTTTACATCTTAGGTTGCCCCATCTAATTGCAAGTATTAATTTTTTTACCTTCACACTTAGAATTTAAAGTGTTTATGTCTCTGTGTGTGTGTTATGTGCAGACATACGTGCACCTACTTGGGTTTTCCACATATTTGTGGGAAAACATCAAGAATTCACTTCTTTCTTTTGTCAAATATATTAACATAACTTTTTCCATTAAAGAGCCACATCCATTTTCCAAATATTAAACTGCTAAATTGAGATGTCTTCTCCTTTTTTAGGTTTCATAAACATTTGATTCAATCAGATTTTTAATTTAAAAAATACAACTGAGGGGCCGGCTGTATAGTCCAGTGGATAGGGCGCCGGTACACCACATGGGAGGCCCCGGGTTCAGTCCCCGGGGCCTCTCCGAGAGGGCAGACCGCCTGAGAAGGCAAAGCTGCCATGGGAGGGGCAGAGCTGCCGTGGGCAGGGCAAAAAGCTGCCACGGGCAGGACGAGCCACCTGCGAATGGAGCAAAGCCACCTGAGAATGGAGCAAAAGCCACCCACGAATGGAGCAAAAAGCCGCCTGGGAACAGAAGCAGACCTGCCCACAAGCGGGACAAACTGCCTATGCAGTGAGCTGACTCGGCGCGTCGCCGCAGCGGGGGGAGACAAAGCAGACATAGAAGAAAACAAAAAAAATGAACACACAGCAAGAGCAAGCAGAAAAGGGGAGGGATATGTAACAAAAAAATAAAAAATAAAATAAAATAAAAAACTGAATTACATGGAAAAGTAAAAATAAATTTATTTTATTTTTACTGATGTAAAATATACTAAAAACAAAACTCCTCTCTTTGAAATATTGAGAATATATATTAAGATTACATCAAACAAACATGCTGAGGAACATTCTATATACAATCTATAATACAGGGTTTAGAAAAGAAATCACTATTATCACCAGATAGACAACTTATCAAACACCTCATAAAAATAGAAAACATTTAAAAGCAACATAAAAATAAAATTTGCTTAAAAATGAAACACTCCATGGACTTCATCAAAATTAAAAACTTTATGCGAATACTCTCACTGTCCTGATTTTGTGAT
>PVKH010011000.1:0-17973 GCA_004027955.1 Chaetophractus vellerosus | reverse complement strand
AATACTGAATGATTTTTTAATCAGTGGCTTTAGAAAATCACTTAGAAATCTAAAGTATTTATATCTGATTCTGGAGCAGGTTTTGAGCCTTTAAGAGATGAGAGGAAACCATACAATAATTGTAATTTCTCTTCTGGAGTCACTAGTTTCTCAAGACTAATATAAAATTTGTGCCAAAGAAGGAGAGAAGGAATCATTTTGTAGGAATAGAATCAAGAAAAGGAAAATACTTGCTTTTGATATATAAAGAATAGCTTAGAAATGATAAGATCAATTTAGCATAGCACCCTTTAGACTGCCATAACATATTATATCAACATCTCTTATAAACTAATAGTGAAAAGGGCATAAAACAATAATTTAGAGACTTGTGTCCATGATCTACAAGTGTCACTATTTCACCTTCCTGGACCCCATCTCAGTTTACTACATATTTACAATTAAAGTAATAGATGAAGTGAATTTTATCAGGTTGACCTTAAATAAAATGCTTCAGTGTTGGTTTGTCAAATCTGTGTCTATTTTAAAGGTGCAGGAGTTAATTCCCCTGCCTCTAAGCAGTGTAAGCAGACTACCGGCAGCATAGAGGCGCAGAATGTTATTGTTTATCCCTGACATCAACCATCAGAATAATCCCAAGCAGAGAAATGCTCTCAAGAGACCTAGGAGCATGCATTTTTTAAAAATGTAATTTCGCTCATAAAAATGAAAGAAAACTTTTCAATTCCCGGTATTTAGTGTCGATATGCTCTACTGGCCTGTGACTGTGATTGCACCCACCCTGTACCACACAGCAGGGAGGCTTACAGCAAGACCAGACATCCACCAGCACCGCAGCCCAGCGCGGGCGGCAGGTAGAAAGGCTCGCAGGCCAACTTAGGATGGGGTGTTGACACCAGAACTTATTTTTTTCTTTTTAACCATTGCCCTCTTTGAGTTAAGCTTTCTAAACTCTAGAAATATCATCAATCCAGGATAAGCACAGCTGCACCCAGTCCAGACAAATATTCCTCCTCTATATTTCTTCCCTTTAAAGTGATCAAAAATGTCTAAGAATTCAAATTGGATGTTTATAAGTAGCTACTCATAAATTAATACAAGGACCAAAATAAATCTTATCAATAAGAAAGAGCTTTGGGGAATTAATTGGATCTAATTAGTACATTTTACTTAAAAATAAGTCCATTCATATATTGATTTTCCTTTCAAGACAATGCAAGCTGAGTAAATGTAATAGTTTTTTTCCTTGATGCTTTGGTAATCCACAACGACAAATCACCCCACATAATATGGCTGTATCAAGTGATTCAATTTGCCAAACGAATGCAAATCTAAGTGAGGACTAAATGTATATTTTCATCATTTCTGATAGGCAGGACAAACTGAAAGAGGTTAAGGTTATACTGAAGCATATTTCTTATGGAATTTGAGGAAATAGACCAGAGTGGTAAACAGCTCTGTGGGATATAGGAGGTATTTCAAAATCAAGAAGTAAATTCAGGGGCTCAGTTCATAGAACTGAAGTAACAAACTGTGAGCAATCAATGCACTTCGGATGGCTGGTCATGCCCTTATCAGTTTAATTGCACTCTAATTTTGTCTTTGAGATCTACATTTGTGTGTCTGTGAGAATGCGCATGAGTGAGGTTTGTGCATGAATGAATGCACACGTATACACATGCAAACAACACACATACCGTGTAGATGATGAGCAAGATAGGACTAAAAGAGGCAAAGCTGACTTATTTTGGGGCAGGAATCATGTTTTAAAATATGTGTATTCCCTATACTCATGATGCAGCAGGCAGAAAAATTTACATTTGAATGCATATTAAATGGCTAAATGGATGGAGTGGAATGAATGAATAAAGTGAGAAGGTCATTTATAAGAGCCAACTCAAACTAAATTCATCCAGAGATTTCCCTGGACTTAAATAAGCACAATACTCTCACCATGGCAAGAATGGTACCTAAAAATAAAATTATTTCATCTGAGCCTTATTACAGTATAGCTTTGCACAAATCACTAGAAAATATTGATGTAGTTGGGTTACTTCTATTTCATAAGGCAAAGGTAGTAACAAATGAGTTATCAAATATATGGCACATTTCCTATGGTGCAACAGAGACCGACAATTAGGAAAATTGTGAATATTAATCACTCAGTAAACATGATATCTAGAATTGTACAGATTTAGTTAGAATGCAGAAATAATCCAGAGACGGATGCCTATCCCAGTCCATGATGTCCAGGGAAGCTTACAACCCAAGGAAGAGCAACCCAAGGAGAGCTCTTCCTAACCAAGTAAGGTAAAGCTATATAATTCTTTTGGCATCACCTGGAGATTAAATTATATGACATTTGGGCTACATGTGTTTTTAGATGACACTTAATGCCAGTGTGAACTTTGTCAAGTTACTTAATTTCTCTGAACCTGTTTCCTATTCTGTTACAATGTAGTTAATAATCTACATAATCTGAGTCTGCATGGAAAAAATGGAATAAAGTTGGAAAAAGAATTTGGTAAGGCTCTAACATAGTTGGGTCTCTATTAATGTGAGGTTATTCCTTCCTAAATTCCCCATTCTAAGTCTGAGAGCAGGGTATGGAGGACTGGCCGTGGTCAATTCATTTCAACCAACAACTAGTGAAATCACAGTTATTATGCTGGTGACTTTCTGCTCAAACCACACTGTATGATCGCGTCACTGTCCCCCGACCCACACACACAGAGCATGGAGAAAACATATAAAAGGATTAAACATCCTCTCCCTAACTCCTCCCTTGATAAATCTCACCAACCACCCAACCACAACTGTCTAATCATGTAAGTTTCTCTGAAACCTTGTAGAATAAAGAGAATGGGAAATGTGAGGAGGAGGAAAAATAGGCCAGAAGGGAAAAGGATGGGGGCAAAAGGTGGAGTGAAAATCAGGTATTTCAGGGAGGCCTCCAGTATCACCTTCACCTGCCCAAACTCAAGCTATAGCACTAAGTCTAAGCCTAAATAACATGCAACAGGAATTGGAAGCTAATGAAGACTGAAGTGCCAATTGAACAGCCACTACCCTGGCCTCCAATGCCTCACAGTGAGACAGACCAACCCACATGGGGTTTGTTCGTGTGTGGCGAGAGAGAGAGCCATCAGTTTATGGATTATAATGTTACAATATTATAAACTCAATGATGTTTACCATTCTTATAAGCATTTCTTTTTACATTTTTATATGCTGGTTACACAGAGTGTCTGGCATAGTTGGCTCTCAATACATATTTGTTGTACTAAAATGCATTTTAAACAGTCATTATTCAGTAAAATAACAGCTCTTAAATGTCTTCAGATTCATAGGCCATTTGACCATTTAGATTCTATCGCTTAGCTGTGAGACCTTGGGAAAATTATGTACCTTCCCTGAGCCTCTATATTCCTAATTGTAAAATGAGAATAAATATATTCCCGACATCATAGTTTTTATGAAGAATGAATGTAACAATCTGGAAAGTGTTTAGCATATTGTTGACACGTAGAACTCACTCAATAGATGTTAGCTATTTTATCATCATTGTGTTATTGATGATAATTAAAAAACACTCAGATATAAAATGAACAACAGAAAAATCTGAAAAGGGCATTTCCACAAGAAGAGAGTGTTCACAAAATATTTAGGAAATCATCCCAGGCACAAGGGACAACCAGAAGAAGGAAGCCCTTCTGCAATGTGAAGTTTTAGCAGCAGGCTCCCGTGTCAGGCCAAAGAAGCCTTTGAAGCTGCATAGTCTTAATAATAAGGTAACTCTTTTATCTCCCTTTGCTGGCAAACTTTCAGGGGACCAGCAGAGTTTCCTATCTATCTACATATGCCAATCAATCAGGTAGTCAAGCTTAAGGAGATGTATATGCTTACAACTCTGCCTTCTGTACTGTCAAACATAACTGGACTGAAGTTCCATAACTCCATCTATACAAAATGACGCTCTTTCAGATAAATCTGACTGCTGATTTTTTCCTTTTAATCATTAGACACTCCAGTAGGATACGTTTTTCCCCTTGCTTTTAAATTATGAACTCTAAAATGTCAAGGATCACGTTTGTCTCCTTCGCTGCTGGAGCCAGTAGCCAGTTGAAGGCCAGACCCTAGTAAATAGTATCTGTTCCATAAATATTTATAGAATAAGTTTTTAAAATTCACTAATCAATATTCAAATCTAGACTATATTTTTAGGATGATTTTAGAAGAAATTCTGTCAGCGAATCAATGCATAAAATATCCCTGAGTATTTTATTATAAAAATGTTAATATATTAATATAAATGTCATACTGGTAGCTACCCTGTCCATTTCCATCAAGTCTGCTGGTTTTGCATTCTCAGAGTTGAGCAATAGATAACCTCAGTGAGGAATTCAACTAATTTTAGGGAGTAGGTGGACTTTCATATCTAGTCTTTGCCAAATGTGTGAATTCTCTGAAGGTTTTCTAGGTTACCATTAGGAGCCCAGCAAATATCTAATGCTTTAGAACACAGATATAGTTATTTCTACAGTTGCAATGAGAATCAGAATGAATCTTTCAAACAGGGACTGGAATATTTTAACTTAACAATAGAAATAAGGACAGCACATACCTGAACAGAAGTCATCAGAATATCGGTCATAGACAGCTCTGCAGTCCCTTTCATCACACTCACAGGTGTCCCCATGAATATCTCCCCAGTCCCCGGTCGGGTCAACATCGTGGCAAGAACATTCACCACACACACAAGTCCCTAAATAGGAAAAATAATTCATGAAAGAAAGCATCTTAAATATTGCTTTTCTTTTCTGTTACTTACTTTGTATTTGGAAATTACACATATTCAAATAAAAATTATTCTACAAGAGAAAATCACCATCTAAAATTGATAGTAGAGATTCCTAAATAAAGTTCTTATCTATGTCTATAATTATGTGAGACTGTAGGATGTATCATTAGCACAGTATTGGTTTCTGTCAGAGATAATACAAAAAACAATAATATATGACATAATCCTTGACCTCAACAATATTACAAACTCTTTGACATAAAAAAAGCAAATGAAAGAAAATGTAGTAAACAACAAAAGTATGAGTCCCAACATTTTGTAAACTAGGACATGAATGCTTTAAGGGTTTTGGGAAGGGAAACAATATGGGCTGGAGTAGTGAGGGGTACATAGGCTGGATATGCAGAGAGGTAGGGGAATATTGTAAGAGAGTTTGGAGGTACAATTCCAGGGAAGTAATGAAAGTAAGGACAAGCAAAGTAGAGTAGGGGTGATTGTGGGATCCTGAAGAACTTTAACTGGAACAAAAGATACTTGTTTAGGAAGACTATGAACTACAGTGCACTGGACAGAAGAGTCCAAGTTGTAGAGAACATTGGAGATGAGACTGGGAGATATAATCTTAGTTGTCGATGTAGAGAGTGCCCAGATCAGGAACTGTCTTTAGATGACTCTACTAATTATTTGGAAGGAAAATAAAGTTAAATCCCTTTCTCACCTCTTATATAAAAATAAATTTCAGTTGGATTAAACATTTACATGTATAAAATAAAGCTATAATATATGAAAAAATTCCTTTTTATTCAAAACCCCCAAAGAAAAAATAAATAAATAGATTAAGCCACATAAAAGTCTAAAATTTTTCTGGGAACAAAACACCATGTAACAGTCTGAAGCTTTTTGTGGATCCCAGAAAAGATCATGTTCTTGGGGCTAATCCATTCCTGTGGGTGTAGAACCCTTTGATTGGGTTGGATTCACTTGGGGGAGCGGGGCTTTGACTGGATTGCATCAGTAACACAAGAGCCAGGGTGAGTCTTGGTCCTCTTGCCGGACTCCTTTATAAATGGAGAACTAACACAGAGATACACACAAAAAAGCGGCAGAGACAGAGAAACCCTGGGACTCTGAGAGAGTAGTCCTGGAGGCTGGTGGCCGGAGTCAGCAAAGCACAAAGGCATGGAAAGAGGTCCCTGAGAGGCTGAGAGAGAGAGGCTTGGAGGATAAGGGAGAGGTAAGCCATGTGCCTAATTGCCCACAGCTGAGTTCGGGGAGAAACTAAGTCTGCAGGAGTCCAGAGACCCAGACCGGCAGAACCGCTGTTGTGTCTTGCTACTTGGCATGAGTCCAGGATCGCCAGCAGCCAACCTCCAGTGAGACAGCATCTCTGATGATAACTTGATTTGGACTTTTTCACAGCCTCAGAACTGTAAGCTTTTAATTTAATAAATTCACTTGGTAAAAGCCAACCCATTTCTGATATATTGCTCTCAGTAGATTTCAGCAAGCTAAAACACACCATAAACACATTAAAAGACCAAAAAAATCTGGAACAACTAGCTCATGTGTATGTAAAAGACAATGAACTACTTTCACAATATATACAGAATATTTACAAATCTATCTATCTATCTATCTATCTATCTATCTATCTATCTAGAACAAATATATCTAAAGCAAAAGAAATAAAGTCCAAGCACTCCAATAAGATATTCCATAGAGAAGTAATGATGTCAAATAAATATGAAAAATATTCACCACTTGTAGCAATTTGAGATTATTTATGAATCACAAAAAGAGAAGGATTAATTTTGTAAACTGGTCTGTTCCTCTGGGTATGATACCCTTTGATTGTATTAAATTTGGTGAGGGGCCTCTGATTAAGTTTGCTTGATAAAATCAATTTAGGGCTTCTGATTGGGCTACATCAGTAAAGTGTAGCTTGGGTTGAGTCCCCGCCCCCTTTGGCCTATATAAATGGCCACTCACTCAAGAAGACACATTAAAGAAGGCATGGAAGAAAAGAGAACTTGGTCATTTTGGACCTGCCATGTGACAGAAAGGAGAAGGCTCAAACAGCTAAAGCCCTGGAAAGAGAGATTCAATTTGCCTGATAGTTTGCAGCAGAAGAGAACAGAATAGCTGAGCAGCTGAGAAGGCCCAGAAAGAAACGAGCCCTATGTCAGAAGCTGGATATAGGAAGCCCTGAGAGATAAGCCCTATGCCAGCTTACAGCTGAGATTGGGAAGAACCTGGGACCACAGAGCCTCAAGAGGAAGAAGAAGCGCCAGAAGGAGAGACCAGGCAGAGATCAGCAATCATCTTGCTTCAACACGTGGCAAATGACTTTGGTGGGAGAGCAACCTTGAGTTGGACTCTTCAGGGTTTTGCAACTGTAAGCTTTTAACCCAAATAAATACCTTTTATAAAAGCCAACAGATTTCTGGTACCCCTTTGGCAGACTAATATAGAATTTGGTACCAGGAATGGGGTACAGTCTGATGCAATTACTAAAAATGCTGGAACAGTTTTACAAATGGGTAAGGGGTATTTTTTGGAGGAAATGTGAGATGCTTGATGGATAAGGCAAAGATTGTTTTGAAGAAACTGTTGGTAGGAATATGAACACTAAAGAGACTTTTGATGAGGCCTTAGAAAGAAATGATGAAACTATTATTGGAAATTGGAAGAAAGGCAATCTGTGTTTTAAAGTTGCAGAGAAGTTAGCAAGGTTGACCCCTGATGTTATATGGAAGGCAGAATTTGAAAATTACAAGCTTGGACATTTAGCCAAGGAGATTTCCAAACTAAATGTGGGAAATGCACCTGGCTTCTCCTTGCAGCTTATAGCAAAATGTTAGAGGAAAGAGATATGCTGAGAACTGAATTGTTGGGCCCACAGAAACCAGAAACTGATTCCAGAAATCCCGTGGCTCTGGAAATCAAGCCCGCAGATGACAGTGCCCATTTGAGGAATAACTAAACTTGGAACTTGTAAGTGGGGATTGACTCTATCTATCATCTATCTATCTATCTATCTATCTATCTATCTATCTATCTATCTATCTATCAATCAATTATTATTTACCATAGGAATCTATTTCAATGAATTATCCAATGGAAAAGAAAAATACACCAAAGTAACACTCTAGAATATTAAATGTGGTTGTGTTTATGTTATTGAAAAACAGAAACTAACCTAAATATCAATCAATGGAGAATTAGTACTGAAATGATACATGCATGGCATCAACTACCAAGCAGCCCTTAAAAGCAATAATTAAGTTTTCGCTTTGTGAACATGGAAAAATTCCCAAAGTATATTATTAAATGATAAAAAGGCAAACTGAAAATCAGTATGTATACTGTCAAGGCAAGTAGTCTTTCTACCAGAGCCCCCATATTTTGGGGGCAGAACCTGTCCCTAAGTCATGACTCAGTCACTCTTCTCTCTCTTTTCAAGGGCATCTGAATGGTTATTTTCCACGTAGCACAGTTCCTGCTATACACACTGCCATCATAATGGTGACTATTGACTATATAGAATAAAAAGGGCTTAAACAGAAAACATATCCATATATATTAAAGGAAAATATAAAGTTAATTGTTATGATATATTGTAAAATCTACTTGGCATAAATTAATGACTTTTTATGATTTTTATTCCAACTTCAGACTTTTTGCTTTCCTTTCTGTATGTACCAAAATGTGGCATATTTTATTCTTCCATGTTAAATTTAAAATGGCTAAAAATGGTTGCATGTTAAGGCTTTCCATGTGAGCATTATCTATTAAAATGTATCATTCATTTATAGAAATGAAAAAAATCAGTTTTCTACCCAGATTTTTATAATTTTATAGAAGGAAATATGGCCATTTACTCATGTCACTAGGCTGGCAAAGGAAAGTCCTTCATGGTCCCCTTTTATCTTCAGTAAAGCAGACAAATAGTAGGAGGAGATATTGAAAATATTGTTTTCAAAGATTTTTAAAGTGTTTACAAGGGTTTGATTTTCTCTCTACAGTTAATGGGCTTTAAATAATATTTTAGCAATACTAATATATTTTTAAACTCCCAAGGTCAGTCTTAATTTTATATGGCTATCTGTTGCCATCTTCAGTGTAGTCAACAATATTAAATTTGATACATAGTTTCTATATCCATTGGGTCCGATATCACATTTTTGTTATTGCATATAGAAGTTAAACAAGTCTACATCAATTCTGTATTTCAAACAGGCCTTCCATTTACCCATAATTAAGACAAGCGAGTTTTCTGAATGCTCTCTAGATAATTAGATGCTCATGCTGTAGATGGTTCTGTTAGTCAAGAGACATTTAACAGAAGTATCTACAAGAATTGCCTTTTAGCTGCATTGTGCAATTTCTGGATGGCTGCCAAAGGAATTATAGTCCCTCTGTTAACTATTTGTTCAGTGACACTAAAAGAGCTACAGCAACTCTCTTAGCTTTGTGTTTTCTACTCAAGAAAGAAGAGAGTATAATGTGTGTATAGTAAATGTTGGTTTACATCAAAGCAAATGATTTTAAAAGATAACTTCCTCCCACATTAGAGGAAATAAATAAAAGAAGAGAAAAGGGGTGTTAGCAATTAAGAACTTTGTTTTCCTCCCCATTACATAGTAACGAGTATGAATGACACACCTCTGTTACTGCAGATTTTGCCATCTGGAGATGTGCATCTTCGCTTGCTTTCCCAGGGGGTGATGTCGCACTGGAATTCGCATTTATCTCCATGCCAACCAGCCTCACAGTAACAGTTTCCACAGTAACACTTTCCATGGCCTTTACCCAAAATGAATTTTATACAGTGAGGAAAAAAAGCAACTTTTAAAAGCAAAATTAACTTTCTATCTCTTTATGATCATTTGTGCCTTTCGAAATAACATAACCACTCCACATTCCCTGCTTAAAACAATCACATTATGTAGTTTGCCCTCCCCAACGCACCATAGTTGAATCTAGACCTACATATGTATACAAATAAGGAAAGCCCAACGTGCCCTTTCACTTGTCCTAGCCACACAACTGATTAAAACAACTGTGAGAGTGTATTACTTTGCAATCGCAAATGCATGCATCAAACTCGAATGTAAGCAAGACTTTCACTCTAAGGGCATTTCCTGAATCAGTTATTAAAACAATTTGTTTGAAATCAACTATTGAGAATCCAATAATGTATATTTACTTTGATGCATGTTATTAATGACAGAACCATTTTTTTTAAACCAGAGGAAATGTTTCATTTTTTTTCATTCAACTGTGTCTCACAAGCTGTTGTGTTCCAGCACGTGAAAAAGAGGTGTCAGTCAAATCAGTATTTGGTGCTCACCATGTGGACCCTTGGTCTCACAATCAAATTCCCATCCTATCTGTCAAGGAGTGCCCCACAATTTTGTCTCCAGGTAGCACCACATCCTTTCACCTCCTACCTCTGTGTACTCGTTACCATGCTCGTTCACATTCGTTCTCAGCAATCTGCAATGAATAATCACTTCATTGCTTCCTGCATCCATGTCTAGCAAACCTTCTACAAATTCCCAGAAGATAACAATCCTATTTACCTCAAAATTTACTACTCCTGCCCTCTCTTGTTGATAGTTATACCACCCAGGCATAAATGTATGTCTCTGTTTTTTAAAATATAATGGAAGCCAAGGTTACGTTGAATTTTAATTGTATTCTATTCTTTGTGTCTATGCCTAAAGTCTTTGGTCTTCTCTCTTCTCTTGCAGAGGACTCATAGGAAACTGACTGTGAGGCTGTGTTTCATTTTAAACATGATGGCATCTCTGGCCAATGGCAAAAATATCAGTAGGGCCTATGAAAGCTGCATAAGAAGCAGGAAATACAACAGAATATTCTGTCTCCTATGCTATTCTTGTCCTTCAGATGAGATTTCCTTTAAGCAGACATACATCAGATAAAGAAGGAGGGAAAGAAGAAGGGAGAAGGAGATAGACATACAGAGAAAGAAAGAGACAGAGACGAGGCAAACAATGTCATGTTTTCTATCTAAATGAGCCTAATCAGGATGCCCACAGAAAATCTCTCCTTATCTTAATAGATAGTAAATATTTCTATAAGAAACTGAAATTTTAGTTTGCTCACTTAAGTGTAAAAGCTGTCAAATGGTTTCATCAATAATAAAAATACAATATCTATACATTTTACTTATGAAATTAAAACTATCTCTACATGCGCATATAACAAAACCATATCCCAGTGTTATATCCCAAGTCTCAGGACCATGAGGGTTTCATTGGAATAAAACTAAGGCAACTATATACTAAAAACTTTTCCTAGGAATCAGGATTTGGAAGACTTGATCACTTTATTAGACTGTGGAATATATTTCCTCTGTAATTTCAGTAAAGTTATACCTAACTGAAAGTGCTGCATATGTAAGGATTACAATGATATTAACAAATGATCATAAATTTTTATTTCTTGCATCCAAAGTATTTGTATGTTTATGAACTAATCAGTATCGGGGAAAAAAGTTTTTTACTAAGAAATCATTGACATAAAGGTGAATAAGGAAATAAAAATTACATAAAGCTATATTTGTATAACAGGTATGGAAAATTAAAGTTATTCAAATGACTCAAATGAAAATTTTGTAACAGGACACATCTGGAAAATTGAGATAAAGTACAAGCTTTGGGATAATGCATATTTCAGACAGTAAATATAATTCTTTGCTTTGTGTAAATGGACGGACTGTAGAATAACCTCGCAACACATTTGTTTCATGTTAATGACACATATAAATATCTACAATCCCAGGCAGTCAGCCCCAGAGGATGTTTCTGAAGTGCTGGTATACTCTATTAAAGACTTGTACCATGAAATTGCCTAAGCCACTAACAAATGGAAATAACAAGTGGAAAGGTGGAGAGTGAGATATTTCCTGTTGTGTTCTTTTGAATTAAATTTTTATATTTACACATGCAAACAGACTTTGCTTTGGTTGTGTGTTGGCCCTAAAGCACTCTCTCTTTTTTATCTGTAGTAATCACCAATGAAACCCCAAGAAGGCAAACACACAATTTTTGATGTGAATTTATCTAATTGTTCTAATTATTTTAGGCGGATCCTTTTAAGAGAGTTGTCCGGGTAGCAGCAGCTTGCTTAGGTCACTGGCTTGAAAATGAATAGGATTTTTTTGTGTTTTTTTGTTTGGTTGGTTGGGTTGTTTGTTTGTTTGTTTGTTTGTTTTTGTTGGCGGATTGGGCAATAGCAAGGAAACCAGGGAAAAAAGAAAATTCAGGCCTGAAATGAGAGTGTCTGGATGACCACAGGAACCAAACCTACAGAAATATGTAAAGAGAGACAAGCTTGTCTTATGTTAGTGGCACTTTGTCTAGGGCTCTCTCATTCTTCCTGACTCCATTTGTTCCAATATTTCCAGGCAAAATACTCTTTGAAAACCACCCATTCCAATGTAGGGCAGGATTCTATAAACTGGACTCCTACCAAAGAGGAAGTGAAATAAGCAATTGCTAATTGGTAAAGAGTTGAGCTTAAAGGTGGCGTTTACTGTCCAACAATGGTGCAGAAGAATTTACCTAAAGAAAGTGACTGTCTCCACTCTCCAATTTCCTTTTTCTGTGCCAGCCAAGCCTTCCATTGAAAATAGGAGGAGGCTTGCAGAGCTCAGGAAGCAGAAGAGAAGGCAATCACTGGGTGAAGGGAGGCTTTTCTCAGGGGAGCATTATAAACTACAGGGCGTTGATGTTCTTCTGAGTGGTAAGGGGTCAGGAGCAGTCTTTGGGGTCAGGCAGACACAGGTCTAAATATCAGCTTCAAAAGTAATTGGTAGAATGACCCTGGTGATTAATTTAATTTAATCAAACCCCATTTTCCACATCTGTCTGGTGGATAAAAATAATTCTTGCCCTAGGGAGATGTTGTGAGACTTAACATACTGGGTGCAAAGCACGTCTTGCAGCACTTTTACACTAACAAGCATGCAATAAGTGGTACAACAGAAAAATGGGTTGAAAAATGGTGATAAGCAGAAAATGTCAGGAAAAATGTTATCTAAGTATGGGACTAAATTCTAGGCTAAAAATACTATTGGCCCTGGATGCTCCAAATAGGACATGAGATTAGGCACTATCTAAAGGTTTATAGTTTAGAAATGGAAAAGAATGAAATGAGAGCATGGAATTGAGAGATTGGGAGAAAAGAGACAAATTTTAAGCAGCCAAGGTGAGCAGGAAAGATGGAGTCTCACCTGGACCACATAAGAGCTGTGCAGTTAGTCTTCTACCCTGGTTATCTGATTCTCCTCTGGGGATAATCTGATTTTGCATTTAAAAAGTACCCGTTTCCTCTGAATGCTCTAGTCTAACACTCCTTATAGCATATGTTTTCCAAGTAAACACAAGTTCAGTCTAACTTAATAAACCCAGTGCAGCCATTTTTATAGAGATGAGAATACAATGGAACAGGTGAAACACTAGGTGGCCTTATTAAAATGTCTGCAAAGGAAATATACATACCTCCGCATATTTCTTCTGTTTCATCATCTATGCATTCTCTGTCATCACACTCACAAAATTTACCATAAATGAGTCCATTTCCATCTGAATTATCACATTTACACCTGCCACAGTGACATGTGCCTAAACCATTAAAACAAAGGAAATATTTTTGGTTATATGGATATAAATTATAATTAATGATTTTAACCCATCTCTTTCAAGAGAGTAAATAATTCAAAATCAAGAAATTTAATATTCCAATTATGTGTGTCTTTGGGTATGATGAGATAGAGAAGAAGATATTTTTTCTTGATAATATCATATTTTATAGTAAAGCTATTGTTATTTACCTTGCATAGTTTTATGATTACAAACTTGACCTCCTCAAATGCAGAGCTACTTTATATGTCTATTCAACCAATGCATAAATGACTATCTTCTGATAACACTTGGGTCTGAAGTTAACTAAAGCAGAAAATTCTATGCTTTGGCAAGGGCAATAACCTTACTTATCTTCCTGAAAGATATTTATTCAGTGCTCTACACACCACTGGGCATACTATTTATAAAATAATCATTCGTGGAATTAATTCATTAGCAAATGTATGAATGAAATATTTAAATGCTCCCTGTGAATTTCATGTGCCTGAGACACATCATCCCTCTAGAGTGATTTCATTGACAGCAAAATAGCATTCAAACACTTTTGAGAGGTGGAATAACCCCTAGAAGAACTTCTTTAAAACTTATTTTTCAAGTTTAAATCAATCATTGCAGCAACCAACATACATTAATTGAGACTTTATCACTAGTTGAACTCTATAGGTCTTCATCCTACTCTCAGGGGTTTATATGACTAAAAACCAATGTGGTAAAATAAATGGAGGAGTGCAATGTGTTGCAAAATCATGGCAAGGGGAGTTAACTGAGATCTGGATGTCAAACATTAAGTCCCTGAGGAAATTACCTTTAAGCTCAGAACTGAAAGCCAAAGCGGGGTGGGGAAAGGTAAGTGAAGTGAGATGACAACAGCAAAGGCTGTCATGAAAGAGAAAAATAAGAGAAAAGAAATGCAGCAGGGTTGGATTACAGAAAATGACATGGTAAGTGGCATGAAATAAGGTTACATAAGGCAATTAAAGCTGAAGTCAGATGATGAGATATGCATTTTTACAGGATTACTCTGGTTGCCAAATGGACAATGAACTGCAAAGGGGCAAAAGCAAATATGTGGAAATGAGTTAAGAGGCTATTAAATTTGTCTGCAGGAATGAACATAGAGGTAGAACCAACGTGATTATAGTCAGTTTAGAAAGAGGCACATATACTTGGGGGATATTTTCAGGAGATGAAATCAACAATGTTGGATTGCTGATTGACTGTGAGGAGTAAAGGGAAGGGAGGAACCAAAGTTGGTAGGAAGTTTTGACTTGAGTTGCTGCTGGATAGTGGAAATTTTGTATATGCTGTGCTTGGAAAGAGCATGAACTTTGGACTAAGATAAATTTGTAGTTGAATCCAGGTTTTAACCCTCACTAGCTATAGGTTTTGAGCTCATTACTTACATTTTTAATTCTCAGATTCTTTACTGACAAATAATAATATCTACTTCATAAAGCTGTGAGGACTAAGTGATAAACATATCACCCAGTTATCTATCTAAAAACTACTGTGGCTAGTACATTGCAGGCTTTCAAAAAATATTAGGTTCTTCCACTTTTCCTGTTAAGATACTGATTATACCCATCATATTCCCAAATATTATCTCCAAATTCACCTCATATTTATGAATCCTGACAATGTCCTTATTTTCATACACTGCATGAATCTGTTACCCAGGCCATTTGCAAGTTGCTATTTTCTCTCATTGTCCATAAAAATATTGATATTTTCAGAATTTGAAATTTTCTACCTTGGGAATACTTGTGTGAATTTTCCTTTTGTTAAACTTCATAGCTTAAGCTTTTTTCCTGAAAACTACCTTAATTGATAAAAGTTTGCCTGAAATCTAATGCTATAATCCATGATATTGCCTCAACTTATTTTTTCTCTAATCATCACCCTTTTCCAATTTTCACATTTTTAAATTTTTCCTTCCAACTACCCAAATACCACATATGGATACGGTTGTTGATAAAGCACTAAATGCTAAGGAGATAATAAGCTAAGTAAAATAAGAAAATCATAAACCAGGAAGAAAGAGAAGAAAGGGATAGATGCTAGCTAATTTAGATAGATATAATTTAAATATAGAAATGCATTTGTGTGTGTGTGTGAGTGTGTGTGTGTGTGTATATAACCAGATGATGCAAAGACATTTGCAACAGGTTTGTGACAAGTGCTTTATAGAAAGTAGAAACTTCTTTCTGGCTCTGAGGAAGAGGAATGGTGTAATGAAGGAGTAAACTCTTAACTTGGCACTTGATGTATGGGTAGGATTCCAGCATGAAGAGCTAGAGAAAAGGCTTTTGGTGTCAAGGAGAGAGCTTGGGCCAGGGAATAAAGATGAAAAGTTGAAGAACTGTGAAGAGTCTGGCTTTAAGGGAGAAAAGGCTAGGTTGAGGTCAGGCAGTAGGGGATCAAGAATATTAGTTAAGGATTTTAGATTCTCTCTATTAGAATCCCAGGAGCAGGTGCAACATGGTTAAGTCTGAGTGTGTAGTGGTTGTTTTCAGGAAAGTTGGGAAGGAACAGCCTCTGTCTCTGAATTCTACAACTTCACACTGACATCCCCCGTAGTCAGACTTCTTCCCATCCACGCATGTGAACCACTCCTGGCTGATGAGGGAAGTTTATCAACAGCTCAGAGACTTCCTGTTTCACTCATCAAGTAGAATTCACAACTGAGCCTCCCAGTAATGGCATATGGAAGCCCAGGCAAAAGTGCCAGACTCCAGTGTTCATACCGACTCAGACTGCTTCTCTCTCTTGGTTGCCAGTTAACTCAGATTCTAGGATTGGTCTTCTTACCTCCTACTTTTTTTATAGCTCTGACCTTTCATATTGCCTAATATATCTGTCTTTCTCTAGGATAATTTTCCTGACTTGAACACCAGCCTATACCCCTGCATAATGGTGACTGAGTTCACCTTGCTCTGCACACTGTGCATCACCTTCCTGGATTCCCTACAGAGTTAACTTCTGCAGTCCTTTAGTCCCCAGCTCCATCTCATCCTGCTCTTCAGTCTTATGCCCCAACCCATTTGCCTCTTCCCCTTCTGCTCCAAGCTGCTTCCAGCAGGCCACATTGTGATAAGAAGGGGAAAGATTAGAAGAGAGACTGCATGGGCTAATGTAATATTGAAGAGCTGTCTGGAACTAGGTTAGTGGCAATAGAAATGGAAAGAAAAGCAAGTAAGAAAGATATTGTCAAAGTTGAATTTAAAGGTTTAGATATTGATGAAAGACTAAAGGAGCAAGAAAAGATTACAAATAACACTGACTATGAATTGACCTTTTGGCCCATGACTTCTAGTAAACTCTGAAGATACACACCTCCAACAATATGAAAATACACATGCACCAGTCCATTCATCGCATCATTAATTGTAATTTCAAGATTTTGGAAATTGCCTAAATGTCTAAGCATAGGCAACTGATTAAATAAATTATGTTATATTCATGCAATTGAGTAAAAGGCATCCGAGAAAAAGAATGAGGAAGACTTCTACAAATTGATTTGGGGGATGAATTCCAGGAGATATTGTTTATTAGCAAAAGCAGAGCACAAAAGAGCAAATATAGAATGCTGCCTTTTGTAAAGGAAAAAATGAAAAGTAAAGATACATGTATCTATTTATCATTTCAAAAGGAAATACATATGCAGAAAAAGTGTTGATTGCCTAAAAAGTGTGAGAGGAAGCAAGATACAAAGTACAAGGAAGAGAGCATTAAAACTGAGTATTTTTTGCATAACTTTGACTTTCAGAAGCATGTTAATGTCTACATATTATAAATAAAAATAAATCAATGAGAATTGGAAGAAGAAAATAGCCCAAAACCTGAAAGCAATTTGAAACAAATCAGATCAATTGTATTTCAAATGAGTACCATTATGTGGTGGTTTAGAGCTGTATAAACCCCAGAAAAACATGGTCTTAAACTTAATCCATTCCTGTGTGTGTAAACCCATTGGAAGTAGGACTTTTTGATGGGTTACTTCAATTAAGGTGTGGCCCACCTCAATCTGGATGGGTTCCAATCTTATTACTGGAGTCCTTCGTACATACACGGAATGAAATTCTGACAGATAGAGAGGAACAAAGCCACAGGAAGCAAGAAGCTGAAATTCAGCAGAACCCAGAAGAGAACTGAGAGGCCAGGATAGGTCACCATGTGCATTGCCAAGTGACAGAGGAGCTGGGGACAAAGGATCGCTGGCAGCCAATGCATTCTTTCCAAAGAACGCCAGTGTTCGGAAAGAATGCATTGCTTTGATGATGCCTTGATCTAGAATTTTTTCTAGACTCAAAACCTTCAGCAAATAAATTCCCACTGTTGAAGCCAACACATCACTTGGTATTTTACTTGGGCAGCCCAAGAAATTAAAACACATTATCACACTAAAAAGGGGGAAATAAAGACATCAAAGTGATTTATGAATACTATATTTGACTATATACCTCAATCTTGGACATTATTAGGGTGATGTGAATGTAG
>PVKH010010999.1:0-17964 GCA_004027955.1 Chaetophractus vellerosus | reverse complement strand
TGCCCTGCCCGTGGCGGCTTTTGCCTGTCCGTGGCAGCTTTTTGCCCTGCCCACGGCGGCTCCGGCCCGCCCATGGCGGCTTGCCATTCTCAAGGCGGTCTGCCCGCTAGGAGAGGTCCCCGGGAACCGAACCCAGGGCCTCCCATGTGGTTTCCCAGCGAGCTCTTTATCCACTGAGCTATCTAGCCGGGCCCTGGGGCTGAGACTTGTTAGTCAAAACAGGATAGCCACAAATAGGAGAAAAAAGGTCTATAATGTTTGTTTTGTGTTTATACACATGTGACAGAAACTGCATCAGTTAGCAAGCTGGGCCAGCATGGACAAGATAAGGATAGGTATAGGAATAAATACGGGTTTATTTTTGCGGCACCTGGAATGTGGCTTTAATTTCCTTCTGTTTCTCCACTCCCATCTCTTATGTGAGCCCTAGCAGCCTAAGCCATGAAAAAAAAATGTTGTAGAATAACTGACTGTTTATATATTTATTATGCAATGGGGATGCAAGATGTTCATACCTAAATTCTGGAGACTTGAGGGATTGACTAATATTGTGTGTGTGTGGAAGGACATTGCCATTATTGGAAATTAGAACAGAGATAGATGGTTTCTATGTACTACATTCGCCCTTAAATATTCTAGTTACCCTTCTCAAGACATTTGTATTTCAGCATTTAGGCAGCAAAACTTAAAATATTTAGATAAGATTTATAGAAATTACAAATTAATGGAAATGAATACACCTTTTTTTTTTTTTTTTTTTTTAAATTTCCAGAGAGTCTTCAGTGGAACTAAGTTTGGGAAGAATAAATTTGTTGGGCAATGTGTAAACTTTGCTTATCACAGGTAAAAGAATTTATTATTGAAAAGACCACATTTTAGTCTTAATAAAGTTTTTGTAATGATCTTATATTCCTATTAAAAAGGCTAGAAATAGAATAATTAGGAAAGAGACTACAGAAAGTATAAATGATGAAATCATCTAAGACCTTGCTTTCTATATGTCTGAAGGTTCCTTTTGCCCCAACTCACTGTTTCCTCCTCTTCTTTGGGTAATTTCCTGGCTTCCTCTTGGGGTATTCCTTGTATTCACTCTATGTGAAACTTAATTCAGACATAAGTTAGTCCAGAGTTTTTACAAGCTTGGAGTAGGGGGTTAAAAATCCTTTTACAGACGCTGCTCTATAATTAAACCATTCTTCCCTAGTGCCTACTTATCTGCAACTGCATCACTGAAAACTAACTGTATCCTCTGTATTTATTGAAATATAGAAATATGTTTATTTTGTACTTAGGAATAGACAGTGGAATTGTGATTGCTTTCCTTAGATATCTGAAAAGTTTTCATTTCTAAGATTTATAATTAGACTTCATTCTTAAATCTCCTGAATGCAAATTTGAGACTTTTGAGTAAACCTAACTGTAAGGACATTTGGGACTCACTCCAGGAAAAGCATTTCTAACAACTAGAGTAGGTGTATGGTAGGTTGATTCCATCCTACCATATACCTACTGTGCACATATTCATAAGGTTTTTACGTAATGTGACATTTCTATCACTTGAAGTGTCTGGGAAGAGGTCAGGTGACTATCTTTATGGGTTTCCTGCTTTAAGTTGATGATTGAAGAATCTAACTTCCAAGATTCCATTTTTAAGATTCTATGAACTAAAGAAGAGTTAAGTTAAGAAGCAAACATTTTGACTTGGAGATACTTAAATTTAAGTGCTTCAAATCATACTTTCACTGATTCATCTAAATTGCCTATACATCTATTTTATCAGATTGTAGGTCAAAGTTTGCACACAAACTTTGCAGGGTTGCAATTGACTTCTTATTGTCCGTAAGCTCTGGGTACATGAGAACCAATAAGTGTGGAATCACATTAAACTCTGCCTCACCTTATTCATCAGTTGGCCATCTATCAAATGCATACCCCAGGCACTGTTCTGAACATGTGAGATAAAAACCTTAAAATGTTCACAATCTCAGAGCAGGACACTTTGCGTAGAGACACCAGTGTATAGCTAACAAGAAAACCTGCATGTGTGGTTGCATAATTCTACAGGTGGTCTTAAAGAAGTTCTCTTGCAGGCTGTATTCATATTCTGTGCTTTATTTGGCTTCATATTTTCTCTCTAGCCAGGTACCATGAAGAGTTTGTAAGAAGACATTGTTCTCCTTGCTGACATTGCCTTAGGACAAGTAGAGTTATACATTATCATGCCCCTCTCTTTCCAATGATAAATGACCTTAAAAATAGCATGACTCAAGGTCTATGCTAAGAAAATGAAGTTCTTCTAAAATTCGACTACTAGAAAGTTTAATATATCTGCGCTGCATTTGTAATTCATGCTGCTGTAAGGTTGAATTGGTGATGATTCCACTGAGTCTATATTAAAATAATTCCCTAGTCATATATATTAGGTCCATAAGGTTTGGTGATTTCTTATTAAACCTCTTAGAGTTAATTATGTTTATTACACCAGTCTTCTCTGAAGGAGACTTGGAAATTGTCTTTCTCAACCTCAATTAGAAAAACATAAAATGCAATTCTGAGTTCATGGGAATTGCTTTCCCATACTCAATATGACTGAACCACTGGTTTTATTAAACAAAAATCTCTCTTAGTACCACAAAAAAATGTTAACTTTACTGTTAAAATGTAAAAGGACATTCTATTAAGTAGCAGACCAGCTTTTCTCCTTAACTTCTAGTTTCTCATTTTACATTTATGAGGGTAGAAGATTTTCTTTCTCTGTTGAAAACATACTTTAAAAAAATAACAAATTGCCGTATAAGTTATACATGGCAGCAAAGAAAATGATCTACATGTGAGTTACTTGCCCAGAAATATTTTTATTATATTAAATGGAACTGGAGTTGTCTTACTAACTAATTTTCCTTCTTTATTTTTTTCCCACATTTTATTTGGAGAAGGTAACATGGTCTCAAAATATATGAAATAAAAATGGTCAAAACCAGAGATAAATAGACATCCATTATCATAGTGACAGCATTTTAAACATACCTTTTAGTAATTGATAGAACAGACAAAAGCTCAATAAGGATATAATATTGAGAAAGCACTTTCAACAAACTTGACCTAATGGACAGATAGAGAGCATTCTACATAAGCACTTAATATACTTTCTTGTTTATTTATTTATTTTTTTGTTTTTCTTGCTTTTTTAGCACTTAATATACTTTCTTTTCAAGCACACATGGAACAACTGTAGAAACTGACTATAAACTGGGCCACAAAGCAAGTCTTACCAAAGTTCAAGTGATTGAAATTATATAGACTATGTAGAATATATTATTACTCTAATACAGATAAGCTAGGAATCAAAATAATAAAAGATAACTAGAAAATTCCCATATGTCTGGAAATTAAGAACATATTCTAATAAGCCATGGTCAATGAAGAAGTCATAATGTTATTAGAAAATATTTTGAACTGAAAAACATGAAAAATACTACCATATCAAAATTTGTGTGGTATGGCTAAAGAAATTTTTAGAAGGAAACTTATAGCCTTAAGGCATATACTAGAAAAGAAAAAAGTCTAAAAAGCAATGAACAAGCATTCTTTCCACTTAGAGAAGTTAGAAAAAGGACTGAAAAAATAAGTTCCAGAAAAGTAGAAGAAATGAAATAATGAAGAGCAGAAATTAATGAGATAGAAAACATATACAGTAGTGAATCAACAAAACCAAAAGTATTTTTAAAGACTAATAAAATTGACAAACATCTGGTAAGACTTTTCAATGGACAAAAAAGAAAAATATGATCCAATATCAGGAGACATTACTATGATCCTTTAGGCATTAAAAAATACTGTAATATGGGGACATTTTTGGGACTTGGGAACTGTCCTGAATGACATTGCAATGACAGATACAGGCCATTACAATCTTGCTATAACCTACAGAATTGAGTGGGAGAGAGTGTAAACTACAATGTAATCTATAATCCATGCTTAGAAGCAATGCTCCAAAATGTGTTCATCAATTGTAACAGATGTACTAATGAAGGATGTTGTTAATGTGGGAAAATGTGGGAGGGGTAGGGACCGGAGCATATGAGAATCCCCTATATATTTTTTGTAACATTTATGTAATATAAGTATCTTTTTTAAAAATTAAAAATATATTTAAAAAATAGTAAGAGGAAAATCCAAGCATCCCTTCACACAAATTTTTAATGTCTTAACCTCCCACTCCCCTAGCTTTGAGGGACTGCAAAGATTACTTGTCCTGTGGAATATTGCATAAAACAAGTGGCTTATTGGATAGACCTTGGAAACTTCATCCGATAGATTTTTTGGCAGCAATGATATGGGTGAAATCTCCTAATTTTCAATGGAAATTAGGGCCATAAGTAATTCCTACAACTAAATTTCTGGGGGTATTATGCAAATCTCCTTTAAAACAATAATGTCAGTTTTTTCTTATTAAAATGTAATTAAGATTTTAATGATATTCTTTCATCAGTTGTAACAAATGTCTCACAACAATGCAAGGTGTTGGTAGTGGGTTGATGTATGGGACCCCTGTTATGATGTTAAGCATGTTTGCTTTGTAAGTTCACAACTTTTACTACATACTTATTGTTTATGTATGTTCATATATAAATGATATAATAATAATAATAGGGTAGGTTGGGGGGGAAATACACCAAATGTAAGACACTTTGGTTGGTAGTAATATTTTGAGGATGCCCTTTAATCATTAGTTAAAAAATGTTTCACAACAATGCAATGTATTGTTTGTAGGGTAAGGTATGATGTCCTGGTCTGATGTTATGTATGTTTGTTTTGTAAGTTCACAACTATTACTATACACTTATTGTTTATGTATGTGTGATGTACTTCAATAAATTTTTTAAAATAAAAAAAAGGTAATTAATTCACCCAAAAAAATAGTAAAAATAGGCCAATTTTAAGTTTTACCATCTTTCTAATGGGGGTGGGTACAGGGCGTTAGCAAACAGTAAAATTGCCACTAGAAGGCCAAATGACAGAGATATCTAAATTAAGTACCCCTGACTAATTAAAGTGTTTTCATTACATGGGTATAACTTGAAATATTGATATAAGGGAGTCGTTAGCAGGAGCTTGGTAATTTTATAGAGAAGTTGAAATGGATTTTAATGCATGTAACTCAGCCACATACTTTTGTCTTGTTAAATTATTTTTTAACCTTTGAGAGAAGTTATTTTCAATTGTATTCTTCTGTAAACCAAGGTCATAACCAATGACTTATCACTGCAGAAAATTTGGGTGGGTCCAAGAAGGCATTATTTGTACTTCTATCTCCTCCTTACTAAACTGACATTTCCATAAAATTAAGAACACATATTATAAAAATGAAAACAGAGTTTTCTTTTGGAAGCTCTGATCTAAAGTTGCTTTGGTTTGGCTATAAGCTGGGGCATATGGAGGGTTGTAGGAACAGGTCTGACTTTTTTAATACTTCATGAATGGGAATTGTAATCCAACAGAAATGAAAATTGTCAGCTTTGTTCTGATTTTTTGGAAAAATCAAAAGGTACAAAAAAGTTGTAAGAATAATAAAGCACTCATGTACCTGCCATGCAGAATTAACCTATATAAAGATTTTGTTCAATTTTCTTAAAATCTCTGTCTTTGTAAAGAAATTAAACTTCACATATAGAGTTTAAGATCCCTATAATCTTCTCTCTAGTGTTCTATTTCCAGAAGCTCCCACTGTCATGAATTTGTTGTCTGTCTAGTCTGTGCTTTTGTTTTCAGGACAAATTTAAGGATGTATAAACTATACATAGTGCTTACTAGTGTGTTTTTATGTAAAATAGTGTATATTTACATAGAAGGACTTATTATTCTGCAACTTGTTTTTCTCATTCAACATTTTTAAAGCCTATCTATGTAGATACTTATGTAACTCTATTTTATTCATTTTTATTGCTGTTTAGTACCCTATCATATGAATAAAAAGCAATTGGGTGTTTTTACTGATAGGAATTTATGACATTTCCAAAATATTGCTATTAAAATAGTGCTTCAGTTTATTCTTGTATATATCTCCTCATGCGTGTTTGAATTTCTTGAGGGCAGTGGTCTCATACTTTGTTGATTACACTGCCCCATCAACAAAATATTAAACTGCCTAACCCAATCAGTTAGTTTGTTAATATATAATATCCATTATAAGATTTAGATTTTACTTAAAGTATGAAAAAACTACAAAGTTCTATTATTCCCACATCCCATTTGAATTGCTGTTATTAGATGTTATCATATTATTCTCCAAAGAACTATACCAATTTTCTTTTTTTTATTTATTTTTATTTTTTTATTACATATCCCCCCCTTTCTGCTTGTTCTTTGCTGTGTTCATTTTTGCGTTCTTCTGTGTCTGCTCGTCTCCCCCCGTTGCAGCGACCTGCCGGGTCAGCTCACTGCGTGGCGGTCTTGCCTGCTCGTGGGAGGCTTGCCCTGCCTGTGGCGGCTTTTTGCCCTGCCCGTGGTGGCTTTTTGCCCCGCCCATGGTGGCTTGCCTTCTCAAGGCGGTCTGCCCGCTCCAGGAGGCCCCGGGAACTGAACCCGGGGCCTGCCATGTGGTAAACCGGTGCCCTGGGCTATAGCCAGCCCCCCAATTTTCATTCTGGGCTACAGCCAGCCCCCTAATTTTTATTCCCTCCAGGAGAGTACGAAAATTTCGATTTCCCCATATCCTTACCAACAATACATATCAACAGATGCTTTTAGCATTTTATTTTGAAACCAGCAGACAAGTTGACAAAATGGTACAGTGACCTCATGAATACCCTTCACCTAGATTCACCGACTAACACTTTGCTATTTGCTTTCTTTCTCTGTCTTCCTTGCTCTTCTCTTCTTCCCCTCCTTCCTTTCATATATATTTATATTTAATTTATATAATATTTTTCCTGAACCATTTGGGAGTAAATTGCAAACATTATTACCTTCAGCCATAAATAATCCCACATGTAGCCCTCTTATGTAACCATGGTACAATTATCAAATTTAGGAAACTTAACATTGGTGTAGAACACTGAAATTTCACTAATATTCTCAATTAAGTCCTTTCTAGCAATTTTTTTTCTAATCCAGAATCACAGATTCCATTTAGTTGTCATGACTCTTTAGTCTTCTTTAATATGGAACAGTTCCTTCCTATTTTTTCTCTTTCATGACATTGACACCTTTGAAGAGTAAAGGCCAGTGATTTTGCTTCCTGTTCCTAAATTTGGGTTTGTCTGGTGGTTTACCAATGATTAGATTGGGTTGTGCATTTTTGGCAGGAATACCATAAAAGTGATGTATCCTTTTCAGCAAATTGGAGCTGTCACATTTTTAAAATGTTTGCCAATCAAATGAATGTAAAATGAAATTGCATTTTATTTTGCATTTTTTTGATTACTAGTGAGGTTGAGCATCTTTTCCTGTGTTTATTGGTTCTTTAAATTTCTTCTTGAATTGCTTTTTTCATGGACTGCCCATTTTTTCTTTTGAGATGTATTTCTTATTGTTTTGTCAGAGTAATTTATAGACTATAGATCTTTTCTTGACAGTTATATGCATTATAGACTATCATTTGTCTTTTAACTATTCATGTTACCTTTTGCTTTAGAGATCTTTGAAATTTTATTGTAGTCTAATTCAGCTGTATTGTCCTTTATGATTCCTTTTGGCATCTTGTTAAAAAAATCCTGCTACAAAGATATCTTATAGTTATTTCTAATTGTTTTAACATTTTGTTTTTCACATTTAGGTATTTAATCCTTTATGATATGAAGAAGAGATCTAATTTATTTTATTTTTCTATGTGAATATATAGTTGTCCCAACATCACTTATTAAAAAACCTGTTACTTTACCAGGAGCCTGTTTATGCTTGGGTATCTATCTGGGTTCTCTATTCTGTTTTATTAATCTATTTAGCTATCTTCTGTCAAAATAAAACGGACTTAATTACTCTAAAATGACTTGCTCTGTCATATGTCTTACCATATTGTCAGGCAAGTCCTCCTCCTTGTTTCTTATTTTTAATTTTTTTTGAGGTACCAGGGGCCTTGTATGTGGGAAGCCGGCACTCAATCACTGAGCCACATTGGCTTCCCTGAGTTGTTTTTTGTTTGTTTTGCTTGTTGTTTGTTTTTGTTTTTTTCAGGAGGCACCAGGAACCAAACCCAGGAACTCCCATGTGGGAGGTGGGAGCTCAAACGCTTGAGCTACATCCACTCCCCCTTGTTTCTTTTTATTTTATTTCCCCCAGAATTGTTTTGGCTGTTCATGGGCCTTTAATTCTTCCATATGAATTTTAGAGTCAGTTTTTCAAGGTCTTTAAAAAATTCCTATTGGGGTTTTTATCAGAAGTGCAGTGACTTTATGGATTAAGTTACAGATAATTTAATCTTTATGGTATTGAATCTTTCTATCCATGAGATGAACTTGATCTATCTTGTATTTTTCAGAACCTATTTTATGTTCTATAGTAACACTTTATATTTCCTCCATAAGAATCCTACTCATCTTTTATTGGATTTTCCCCCTAGGTACTGCTAATGTGAATTTTATCTATTTTATTACATTTTAAAATTGATTCTTACCGGTGTATAAATATCTATTGATTTTTATAGGTTAAGATTGTTTTTTGTTCCAATGGTTTGTCAATTTTCTTAGGCATTTTTTGGCAACATCTACAAATAAAGGTAACTGTCTCTTCCTTTCAATTTTTTATACTTCTTTTCCTTTATTCTTGAGTTAGAGCATCAGATAGGTCCTCAAATACAGTATTGAATAGTAAGGGGAGAGATCTTTGTCTTGTTTCTGAGTTTTAAAGAGTCTCACCCTTATGACGTTATTGTAGATTTTTAAAAAAGATTTATTTTTATTTATTTTTATATTCCCCCCTTGTTCTCGCTGTCTTCATTTGCTTTGCGTTCTTCTGTGTCTGCTTGTCTCCCCCTGCTGCGGCATCCCGCCGAGTCAGCTCACCGTGCAGTGGCTTTGCCTGCTCGCGGCAGCTTGCCTGCTCCGCGGTGGCTTGCCTTCTGGAGGAGGCCCCGGGAACTGAACCCAGGGCCTCCCATGTGGTAAACCAGAGCCCTACCAATTGAGCCACAGCTGGTTCCCTAGATTTTTTGTTAGGTAGCTGTAGTGGAGATTTTGGTACCTGTCATCACTTCCTTTCTGTCCATCTCTAATTTCAGCTGCAGCAATGGTAGATATTTCTAGCTCATGCTAACCACTTCTCACCTCTAGTGCATACTATATCTATTTTATGACCTTCTTTGCAACAGCAGGCCTTCTCAGAAACCATAGGTGCCCACACAGTCCGGTGGAGGTACAGCCTAAAAGTGCTGGGCTGCAGTGTCAATGCCCCGTCAGTAGGGGTGGTAGTTTGTGGATACATGCCCCAGCTTCTCTAGTCCTTCCTTTGATGGAAAATCCTGAAGAACATTTTATGTGCTTCCTGAATTCTCAATATAGCTTATAGCTGTGACCTTGATAATACACCCTTATACTGGCTTACCTTCCATGCCTGTTTCTTTCTCCCTGTGACCACATTCCTGCTTTCTGAGATCACCTCCTGCATAAGCTACTCGGCACTGTGGCCCTTGTCTCAAGCTCTGTTTTCAAGGAAATCCAAAGAAGTGTCTTTCTATTTCTTGATTTCTAA
Source organism: Chaetophractus vellerosus (assembly GCA_004027955.1). Classification (NCBI taxonomy): domain Eukaryota; kingdom Metazoa; phylum Chordata; class Mammalia; order Cingulata; family Chlamyphoridae; genus Chaetophractus; species Chaetophractus vellerosus. The sequence continues at coordinate 8,277 of PVKH010010999.1, read as the reverse complement.
GAGTTTTGTCATGAATTTCTAGTGAGTTTTAGTGAATACTTTTCCATCATATCTGTTGAGATGATCCTACGTTTCTCTTATTTTAATCAGTTAATGATTTTTAAATTAATTTTCTGATGCTGAAACATCTTTGTATTCCTGGGATAAACCTTTCTTAGTCATAATGTGTTTGTTTTTCGGCTTTGGGGTTTTCTTTTTCCCTGCTGGATTTGTTTTGCTAATATTTATTTAGGATTTTTGAATTTTACTTATAAGTAAGATGTGTTTATAATTTTCTTCACTTGTACTGTCCTTTTCCAGGTCTTGATATAAAAGTCATTCTCTCTCTCTCTCTCTCTCTCTCTCTCTCTCTCTCTCTCTCTCTCTCTTAAAATTTTCTAGGATGGTTTGTATAAGAAGAGGATTATCTTTCTTTTGAAGGTTTGGTAAATTGACTTGTAAAACTGCTTAAGCCTAAGGGCTTTTCATTACGTTAAGGGAAAGAGAGCAAGATTTTAAATAATAGATGACATTTGGTATTGGTTATTATTTGGGAGTTACTCCCAGCCACTTCTGCAAAATCTCAGACCCGGAACCCAACAAACCCCAGTTACTGCATTGTGGTTCTATTCAGTTATGGTTCATTGAGGGTATTTCTCTTGCTTTTGAGCACAGGTGTATTTTTAAAATTTTGTCCTTGTATATTTATCTATCGTTGCATTGCTGTATGTTTTGAGGGTAGTGACTTAAGCATAAACTCAGAAACATCTTGACTGAAGTTCAGACTGTTACTTTTCTAAGTCTTTTTAGAATTAGAAACTACTTATTGTTGAAAAAACGGAAATAACTTTGTAGTCCCTAGAGTAAAGTTTAACAGCTTCTATGAATAAAATTTATCTTCTAGTTCCTTGCCCTCCCTCCCCCAATGTTTAAAAGTTAAAACACCACATATCTGATAAGGGTTTGATTTTCATGCTATATAAAGAGATCATACAACTCAATGATAAAAAGACAAGCAACACAATTTAAAAATGAGCAAAAGACTTGAATAGACGTTTCTCCAAAGAGGAAATAGAAATGGCCAAAAAGCACATGAAAAAAAAATGCTCAATATCACTAGCTATTAGGGAAATGCCGATCAAAACTACAAAAGATACCTTATTTCACACCTTATAGAATGGAAATTCTTAAAAGAGATAGTGGAAAGTCTAGTATATAACTAGAAGGAAAGCTAAAAAATGTAACATGGGACTGTATAACATAGTGAAAGGTCTGTAAAATACGAATATGGGTGATATTGCATATATAAGACTGTTTTTACAAAATATAAATACAAATAAACTAGAAAGATGGAAACAGAATAGCAGCTATGTATGGCAGGGGAAGAATAAAGAGATTGAGAGGTCATGAGCTTTTTGTTTGTTTTTTGTTTTTATTGTTATTATTAGAATAATGAAAATGTTCTAAAAATTATTGAAGTGATGAATGATATTGATTGTACACTTTGGATGGATTTATGCTTTATTCATATGTATCAATAAAATTGATTTGTTAAAAAAAAATAAAAGTTAAAACAGAGCATATCAAATCTGTTAGGAAGTATGTAAGATCAAAGGACGGGAACCTCAATAAAAAGTAAAATTTTATACCCAGCCCAGTGACTCAAGGATGGAGGGTGTGGGGCAGTCAGGTGATGCCCAGGACACAGAGAAGGCACTTTTGGATGAATGCAGCCAGAGCCCGGGAGGATGTGGCAGAAGCAGAGCCTCTGCCCAGAAGCTGAGGAGGACTGCTCTCCACGCTCCAGGGCTGGCTGCACATCAGCACGTCCCTCTGGTAGCAGGAACTGCCAGTGGAACTTCAGTGTGAAGATGAGGGAACTTGTGAATCTTACTCTTAGTCACAGAGAGACCACTGCAGGGGTCTCAGCCACCTTTTGCACCAACTCTGACTTAACAGTGTGTGGATGAAGACTTAGAAGGGGGTTCCTCTCAGCACTCAGAAGAGCTTCCGAAACTCCCTGCTAAGGATGATGAAATATTATCCTTACCGACACATTGATGATTCAGACCTTGAGCCAAACTCTGGAGAAGATTGCTCTTATCCACATAGAAACTGGGGTCAGGACCTTACCGGGCTTCAGGAGCATCAACGGAACCCCTTAGGGAAAGTCACGGCCCCACCAGCAGCAAGGATTCGTCCAAGCTGCCAGCGCACGCACACACAAACGGATGCGCTCTAGCGACTGGCCACACACATGCCCTGAATGTGACAAAGGTTTCACTCACACCACAGATGTACACAGATAGCGCGCTCTGAAGTGGCTGTGGGGAGTGGAAATCCCTGGTCCACGGTGCGTGAGAACCATCACAGTGCCAGCTCAGGTGACCAAAGCTCAGGAAAGGAACGTGTCTGTCCTATTTGTTGTAAGGGGTTTCACTCACCAAACCTGCTATCAAAATGTAAGATGATCCACTGGCAGGACAAGCCACGCGAGCGCCGAGAATGTGTCATGGCCGTTGTCCCACTGCTCAGGTTAAAAAGACACCAGGAAGCACACTCTGGAGCACACCCTTTCCACTGTGGTGAGTGTGGAGGGAGCTTCGCCCGGCTGGGGTCCCTGCAACGCCGTCGGCGGATCGGTACTGGAGAGAAACCCTACTCCTGTGCTTCTGTGGTCATGCTGTCTCGGAGCTAGGCACTCGGAGGAGGCATGAACATCCTCATAAAGTGCAGGACTCAGGGGATGTGACAATTATGCTTATCACCACCTTTTATTTTTATCTCTACTCAGATCTATCCAATAGGGCAAATAATCTAATGGAGTCATTAATTCACTAAGTGCCACGTTTTTGCCTGGACCCTTTCCCTTCATAGATGGCTTAAAATACATCCAAGTATGTGGTTATTTTCCCCCTGTGGGGAAATGCAATGGTCATTAATAGCAAGAGAAAAGTAGGCTTATACTAAGGTAGTCCCAGTTATTTATAGGGTCAGATAGCACTGTTTTTAATGGTTGAGAATTGAATGATTTTTTACAGTTGGCAGACTCCTAAATAAGAAGCCTGGCTATTTTCATAATTTGGCACTTCAGAATGGTCTTTTAAGGACTAGTCTATCTTGAAGTTTTCCATACTTGTAACCCCTGAGCTGGTCTGCTGCAGTTCTGGATGCAAATGTAGTCTCTTGCCCAGAGACCATTTGTGATTTGGTTTATCTTTGTCATTAATGGTTGCTTTTTTTTCCATAATAAAGTATTTTATTTTTCTTAAAAGCTAAGACTATTTATTTGGATGAGCTTGTACCTCTTTCCTAGTATACATATTATTTTATATATTCTAAAAGTAATTGTTACCTTTTAAAAGAGAATATGGCTACTTCCCTATATCATTTATAAATTCATTTCAGTATTTGAGGAAATCTATTTACCCCTTTTGAGTATGAATTGTCTTAGTCTTTGTTTTTTTCTTTTTAATCATCCAGAAGATAGTTTTTGTAAGTCTGTTGTAGTTGAGCATACATTTGGAAGTGGAATCTAACAGAAATTCTTAATTTTGAGCCAGTTAATGGCTTTAGAAAATCTGCGAACTCCCTGAAACCATAAAACAAAACATCAATAATGTGAGTGTTTCCCAGAGAATCCATAGCTTTCATTGAATTCTCAAGGAGCCTGTGACTCAAGAAAAGGTTCAGAACCACATTTATACATGAAGATTTAGGAAACAGCCGTGGACCTAATTGGTTGTAGCAGTTTGGAAATGCTAGAATGGCTCCCACACTCGTTCACTCTAATTTCACTGTTATCCTTAGTTCTTTACCTGCTTCTCTCAGGACTGGTGTATCATTACAAAAGCTCCATCTTTAATAAACCTCTAAAAATGCTTTCTTTTATAGTTGTGCTTATATTGACAGTAATCACTTCTGAATGGTATAAATATGTTTTAAGATCTTTTGAAATTTGGTGGATGAGTATGAATTTGGATAAGTGCATATTAAAATTGGAAGCTTGTTTTTGCTTTATATGTTTACCCAGGTAATAACTGTAATTGTAGAAAACAGGTTAAAATAAGTAATGTGGTGATGGAAAAATGTGAATGCTTAGGTCACTAATTTCATTGAGTTAGTCATGGGATATAAATGGTTCTTAGAGGGTAGAAATGGCTAGATCAAGAATTGAAAATTTAATCTTAAAGCCGGGGGCGGAGCGGCGCGGATTTATAGTCTCTGGCGATGAGTTGGCCTGCGCCTAGCAGCCGACTTAGAACTGGTGGGCGGGGCTCGGCCCCCGGGGCCGCCGCGCCTCGCCAGCCAGCCTCCCTCTGTTCCCCCGGAGGAGCGGGCAAGGGCGAGGTGGGGCGCCTTGGGGCGGCCCGCGGTCCCTTTCCCAGGGGGCCCTTATATATATATATATATATATATTTTTTTTTTATATATATATTTTTTATTTGGAATCCTTTTTAATTTTGAAACTTAATTTGAACTTTATTTCTTTGGATGTGTGATTTTATTTTATTTTTTTTACCGGGAGGTCCCATGGATTGAACCCAGGTCCCTCCATATGGGAGACGGACGCCCAACCATTTGAGCCACATCTGTCCCCTTCCCTTATATTTTTTATGCAACATTTATGCAATCTAAAGCTTCTTTAAAAATTAAAAAAGTTAATTGAAAAAAAAATGACCACCCACGGATATGAGGTCCTATCCTTGGAACCTGTAAATGTTACCTTGTGAGGAAAAAGGATCTTTGCAAATGTGATTTAATTAGAGATCTTGAAATGGGGAGATTATCCTGGATTGTCTGAGTGGGCCCTAAATCACATTGTCCTTATAAGAGAGTCAGAAGAAAATCTGATATAGACAGAAAAGAGAAGGCCCTCTGACACAGAGGTAGAGAAGGCAGCCATGTGGCCACATGTCAATGAATGGCGCGGGCAGCCTCCAGAAACCTCCACAATGGAGGAGGGCCCTGAGACACCGTGGTTTCAGGCACTGATGCTGGCCTCCAGAACTGGGAGAAAATAAATTTCTGTTGCTTTAAGCCACCAAGTTTGTGGTCATTTGTTACCACAGTCACAGGAAGCTGAGACAACACACACACACACACACACACACACACACACACTTACACACAGATACCCAGGCTTTACCTATTGTGTGGAGGAAGGTAAGTTGCATACAATAACATTTTGTATTGTCTGTTTAGAGTAATAGCAGTTCCAAGATGACATAGAATCATTAAACATCAATTTCCAAATTTATGTCTTGGGATTTGAGAATCACCAGCAAAGTGCCTCTCCCAAATTTCTCCTTCCACAGACGTCTGAAATTCCCTTTTTCAGACTTATATCTTCTGCAGTCTTGAAATGCAAAAACTCTAAGCATCTATGTATGTTTCAGATGTTTCCTCCCAGAAATACTAATTGAGCGGTACCAAATATAAGCTTCAGTTACCTCACAAATTTGTCTACATTACCATTTTATTATGCCCCCCCCCATTAATCTCCTCATTCTTTGAAGTCAGGGGGTTTAAAATGAGAGTGAGAGGGAGGTAAAGGGAAAAGCTAGCTGTGGTGCTTACAGAAGGCCTAAGGTAGGGATATAGGAACAAAAAGAGACTGGGAGAAGCACTATCAATGAGCTGAGGGAGAAACCTGGGGCTTAGCCTCCGTTCCCACGCCCTCCCCTGCTTCTGCGTGGAGGCCGGGCTGCTCTGCAGGTCTGAGTTTGTATTCTGGTTCCATGCTTACTAGCTGTCCGATTTTGGATATGTGGTTTAATCTTCCTACTGCTTTGTTTCCTTCTCTGCAAAATGGGGATAATATTGCTTCCCTCATAGGATTGTGTTCTAGGCTCTGGAGAATTAGGGCTCTCTCCCCTTTCTAGGAAGTACCATGCATTGATTCACTTACCTCTGGGAATTAGGAATTGCAGTATACCGAGAGAGAGCAAGCAAAAGGGGTTCATTCTTAGAATTCCCTATCAAATATAGTGCTGGTATCTGGATAGTACCACGGTGTTTCTGCCCCCCTCCAGAAGGACCCCTCTTTCTGGCTCACTAGGCCATATGAACAGGTGACAGAGGGGCTGCCTATACACCAACTGAGCCTTTTTCAGCTTTAGCGGGTGACCATTGGGGGTGGGGGGAATGTGGCAGTAGGAAGTGGAGATGTGTTCCATTCTTCTGTCAATTTCTGGGGCAGAAATTGGGGTTCGTGGTGATATCTAGTGACTACTCTCATCTCATTAGAAGTCATTCCTCTAATATTATTCAGTTATCTATTGCTGCATCACAATTGGCCAAACAAAACTTAGCAGCTTAAAACAGGCATTTGTTATCTCACAGAGTTTCCAATGGTCATGAGTTTAGGCACCACTTAGCTGGAGGGTTCTGGCTCAGGGTCTCTCATGAGGCTTCAGTCAGGCACTCAGCCAGGCCTGCAGTCATCCAAACTCTTGTCTGGGCCTGGAGGTGGCTCTTAGCAGAAGACCTCAGTTCCTCACCACGCGGGCTCGTCATACACTAGCTGGCGTCCCCCAGAGCAAGGGATTCGGTGAAGGTAGAAGGCGCAGCGCGTTTTATGACCTACTCCTGGAAGCTGTGCATTGGCATTTTCTCATCAGTCAATTTGTTAGAACCACATCACTAAGTCCAACCCACAATAAAGGGGAGAGAAATTAGGCCCCGCTTCTTGAAGGAAGGTACATCAAAGAATTTGTGGACATGACTTTTAAACCACCACAATCATAGAAAATAAAGAAGTAAGCCATTATGATTTCTAAACCAAAAGGCAGGGGATTCGTTGTTCTTGTTGCGGTTATGTAGCTTCCTCCTGAGAAGGGCCATGTAGTCCTCAGTGACCCTTATTTAATAAGAGACAATAGCCATAATATATTATCTCCTCTGCCATCCTGGAAAGTAGTTGCAGACCCCATGTGAGAATGTTCCTGAGGGTCTCCCATAACAGACTGTAGCAAGGATTCGTGGAGATGATGGATGTAGTGCCTGACCCCCAGAAAACATGAAGCTCTTATTACCAAGCCTTATCGACTCCACCTCCTAAATCTAGTTGCTCACCTACTTTTCCCACTTGTTCATGACCTCATTAGAGCTACTGCAATAGCACACTCACTTCCCTCTTCATCTTCAGCCTCCTCCACATATTCTTTGCATTAAGGAAGAGTTCTGTTTGTCTTTAAATCTTAATTGTAACTTATATTTTATAGAAGCTCTATTCATTCACTGAACCAATCTACAGAGTGCCTAGTGCTCCTGAGCCAGTGAAACTCTGAACAAATTTGACTGAGGGCTGAAGGGGGGAGATGGGCCTGGTTAAGGGGAAAACAAGGAGGAAAGAGAAATAAAATATTATCCAATCACAGTGGCAAAACTGTCATTGTCCTACTATGGTTTTTTGCAGAATGGATGGAGGGCAAATGACATTAAAATTGAGCCTCCTTCTCCACTTAAACAGATACCCCTTTTTTTGTTTGAGAAAACATTAAGTCATTAAATCTTTGGAATATTTTCATGGGTCATTGAGTTTGTAGTTCATATTCTAGTTCTCAGTATAACAACAACATCTGCTTGAGGATTTTGGCAATTAAATGGATACTTCACACAAAATTTCCTCCCAAGGAAGATTTTCTAAGGCCGAGTTGGAACTCTTGGGTGATCTCCTGTGTTTGTATAAAGGACATTCTTGCATTCAATATGCATGCATTTAGATTATAAAATGTTGTGTCAAGAATCATAGCTATGCAAATATTCTTGCTGACCTGATTTTGTGATATCAGGATAGGCTAAACGTTCGCTATATTAGAAACCATGCATGTGTCCCCAGACCTAGTTTTTCTCCCTAGGTCTGGTTTTTAGAATGCTGGTGATAAACTAAGCCTGATGTATGGGAAAAGACTGTAACTTTGCATATCTTTGGTCAATATTAAGAGATATAGCAGGGGGACAGACGTGGCTTGGGTGGTTGGGCATCTGTCTCCCATATGGAGGGACCTTGGTTCGATCCCCAGGACCTCCCGGTAAAAATTGAAAAAAAGAAAAATATAGAAGAAGCGTGGACCATGAGGCCCCACGCGCAGGTGTGCCGCCAGGCCCTGAGCATGGGTGCACCAACAGGCCCCGCGAGCCACGCAGCAAGATGATGACATAACAGGAGAGTGACACAAGGGAGAGCCAAGACGAGACGCACTGAAAAACCAGGAACTAAGGTGGTGCAGGTGGTAGGACGCCTCTCTCCCACATCTAAGATTCCTAGGATCGAATCCCAGTGAAGATAGGAGG
>PVKH010010998.1:0-17968 GCA_004027955.1 Chaetophractus vellerosus | reverse complement strand
TTGGGGTTCATTGAAATTCTTAAATCTGTGGGTTTGTAGTGTCATCAGATTTGGAAAGATTACCCATTATTTTGTCAATTTTTTTCCGCCCCTTTCCTTTCTGGACTCCAGTTGCATGTCTCTTGGGCCACTTCAAGTTATTTCACAGCTCACTTATACTCTTTTCTTTTCATTTTGATTCTGTTTTCTATTTCATATGGATAGTTTCTATTGCCAAGTCTTCATGTTCACTTATCTTTTCTTCTGTGCTGTTTAATCCATGATAAATGCTATCCAGTATGTTTTGCATCTGTAGACATTATAGCATTTGTTCCTGGAAGTTCAAATTAGGTCTTTTGAAAATTTGGGGTCATTTTTCTTTATCTTTCTCATTTGTCTCCTTCACATGCTCATGCTTTTTTCTACTTTTTTGAACTTTCAATTATAGAATTCACTATTTTAATATCCTTGTCTGCTATTTCAGTATCTGTGTGATTTTTGTTCTGTTTCTATTGATTTTTTTTTTCTCCCTCGCTGTGGCTGTATTTTTCTCTTTTCTTTGCATGTCTGGTAATTTTTTTATTGGATGCAACAGGTGAATTTACGTTTTGAGTGCTAGATATTCTTGGATTTTTAAAAAACATTGTTGAGGTTTGGTGTGGTACACAGTTTCATTACTTGGCAACTCTTGAGACTTGATTTTAAGCTTTGTTAGATGAGCTCGGAGCAGCATTTCGCAGCGTTAGCGTTTGGGACCGTGCTCTCCTTCCCGCCCTGTGTGTGGCCCGCGCTGGCCCTGTGCGCGTCGGGGTCCCCTGCGGAGCTTGTCGGGCGCTTCCCGCTCTGTTGAGGCGGTCTCCTCACGTGCTGCTCCTCGCGGGTCTCCGGGCGCGGAGGTGCTCAGTAACTGCAGCTGCTGTTTCAGACTAGCACAACATTTATTTAGAAGGCAAAAGGTGATGCCTTAAAATGTGTGCATGTAAGTAAGCCACCCTCTTCTGCGCTCACGTGATTTATTAGGAATGGCTGTGGTTTCTGTGAGTGTTGCACCGGCAGTTCCAGGAAACGACAGAGAAGAACACACTGATGCATTGTTTCTGTTTTGTTGTAGAAAAATAGAATGAATCCAAATATGAGCAAATATAGTTATAATCAGAACATTTCAAACCACGCATCTTTAAAGATGCAGAGCACAGCAGGGTCCTGTGATTCGTGGTGGTTCTGCTCCCTGCAGCGGCCGGGACCACCGAGTTAGCCAGTGCTGAGCCATTGCTCCGGGGACACACTTGGGTTCCCGCAAGTCTCAGTCCGTGACGCCGTTTCGTGTGTGTTTCTGCTTGAAGGCACCTTATTTAATACACACGGTTCATCCATTGACACTGAAGTCATGTGCTGTTACCTGACGCCTGAACAGAGCCCCCCTGACTGGCGTTTCCTGCACAGGGCACGTCCCGGCCTTCTTGCACTTAAACACTGGATGCGCTTGGCACTATGGGCAGGGGGGCGTTTTAAATAGCAAAATCACCAACAAAAAACCACAAGTGTGACAAGGACACTTACACAGTAAGAGAGCTGAAACAAAGGGAAAGCGTCACCTCGCTGGCCCTCAGCTGGGCGGCGTGCGTGGGCAGCTCAAGCTGTCCGGCCCGCTGCGTGTCTGCGCCGGACTGCAGGAGCACCACGAGTCTTGGTTTTGGACTACACGTTAATTTTAGTTGAGTGTGCAAATTTGTAAATACAGAATCGTGAGGGTCAGCTGTATTTATATCTAAGTCGATGCTTAACTTGGGAGCATGGGTTTGTTTTATGGTGAACTTTGAAGTTGTTGACTATTTCTTGAGGTGATGAGTTCATTATGTCAGCAGTCACAGTAAACTTTATATTCAAATGGCTTTTTTAGCTTTTTCTGACTTTTGTGTTTTCATTTGTAAACTGTTTACAAAAAATGGACTATTGTTTTCATTTTTATGTTACAGAATACCTTAAATTGTGGTAGAATTATGGAATCATGATAGATGTTGAATGGCTTTCTGTTATAAAATTCTCTGTAACTGTTTTGTCTTGTAGGTACAGAAAACACTAAAACATCCAAAAATAAAAGTCTGATGAGAAAAAAGGTAAACAGTAAACTACCGTGTGCTCTCCTAATCATCTCTGAAACGCTAAGGTGAGGCAGCTCTTCCGGAGGAGGCTGACGGGCGCTGCCAGAGAAGGCGGGTGGCACTGCTTGGTGATGCCAGGCAGGGCCGGGGCCTCGGCTGGCTCTTGTCAGTATCCAGGGACTGGACCACTTTTGAGAAGTGGACTCCCTCAGCCATGCCCAGGAAGCAGATGTGTAAACCAGAATACAGACCCTCGTGAGCTGCCTGGGACGGTCACGCAGCTTGGAACGTGTGCACTCACCTAACCCCAGGCATCTCTGTGTGGGAATCCAAATTATAAAGTCCCTTGGTGAGCCGTAGTCGGAACGAAGGCACGTGAGCTGGAAGTTAAATGGCACTGAATTTCAGTCTGCAGCAGTCTTCCCCAGGAGGATGACTTGCCTCCAGGACCCACACGGCCCCGGCTTTGAGGGTGCTCGCGTGGGCACCACTGACCTTCCCTTCTTTAAACTGAAGTTTCTGCTGGCCATCCCTTTCCATTTAACTCGTTTTTATTTTTATTTCTTTATTTAGTGTTTGAGGTACTGGGGCCAGGCATTGAACCCAGGACCTCGTATGTGGGAAGCCGGCGCCCAACTGCTTAAGCCACATCCGCTCCCTGATTTAATGTACTTAAATTAATATGACTGCTAAACTATCAAAGAGTCATTCTCTGCCTAGGAAACAGGTCTGCTTTTGTTTTGTGTGTTTTGAACAGTATCTTATCGGAGGTCAGATTTTACATAGGTTTCATCTCTGCTTGTAATTCTTGTAATTGCAGCTTTTTATACATTTTGAAATTACAGAACGTGCTCGTATTTAAAATACCACACTATTTGTATTTTCTTCAGGCACCCCAGCCCAGGACAGAGAAAATGGCTGTTGACCAGGACTGGCCCAGTGTTTACCCAGTTGCAGCACCCTTTAGACCCTCTACAGTTCCTCTTCCTGTGCGAATGGGTTACCCCGTGAAAAGAGGGGTGCCCATGGCAAAGGAGGGAAATCTAGAACTTCTAAAGGTAAGACACATCACCAGCCCTTGGGTTTAGCCTCATAACATACCTAAGTCAGTGCCTAGGTCCATCTCCCTGCCCCCTCCCCATTGTATTAACACTTCAGTTCAGTATTTACCAGGTTGTTGTATTTTAATTTATTCTTCCAGGTAGCGGATGTAATTTGATTATCCATATTATCCATGATGAGCAAGACTACAAGAATCCTAGCATTTAAGAATGTAATTACTGGATCCTATTGCTTTTTATTGGACTTTTCTTTTCACTGTTGTATCTTTTCTATATTGTATTGTACCTTTCTAGTGGAACTAAGAAAAGTGAAACAACCTAACTTGTAATTGAGAATTGAGAGGTAAAGGATTAAATTTTAAAACTTGCTGTCCAGAAAGATAAAATATTACTGTTTTAGTCTACCAATTTTAACTTATTTATTATTTTGAAGCAAAATAGGTTATATTAAACGCTTTAGTTCACAGTATCTATAATGATTTATGAATCATAAGCTTCTTTTTAAAGAAACTGTAAATGCCTAATCTGGGAATGCATATCTTAGTTGCTTTCCCTTTTCATACAATGGATTATCATCACTGAACTCTGTTTTCCACTAAGCAAGCATATTCCTGGAAAAACAGAAAAATTTGCTACAATGAATGGTGACATGGAAAGGGGTGGTCTGCTGGAGACAGGGGTAAATAAAATTTGGAAATGAAAGCATTTCAAGAGACACAAGAAAGCAAACACTGAAGAAACGAATCTTTTCTTTGAAAGGAAGAGGAAAAATGAATTTAGTTTAAAGAGAAGATCTTTGGAAAATGCCACTGGGTGAGAGAGGGGAGCCTTATACTTCTAATAATACCAATGGTCGTAAACCATTTTAATACTACAAATTCACGTTTAATGCGTGCCATCCCTTTTAAACATCACCTGTACGCTTAGTCAACTGAAGTGCTGCTGCCATTGGATAAGCGTATTAACTGAGCTCGTAGATGCCGGGTGCTTGGAGCAGGGCCTCTGTAAGTGCCGTGGTGATGATGGTGATGATTTTGAGATGTGTGTTTTATTGTGTTGCCAGGATGGTGTCATTTTCTACTTTCTTCATATTTCATACCATAGAAGCCATGTTTTATCAGTTTTCATTCTTTTTCTGAAAGATTTATTGTCTTACTTTTCCTTTCCTTTTTAAAATCTTATTCCTGAAAAATTTTTATTATAAAATAGAATACATATTGGTAAGGTAGTAATTCATGTTTCCAAACTAAAGTATAGAAAAGAAAGCTGTCTACCCCATAAACCCTATTTCCAGTGCCCACTTCCTCTTTATTAAAATAAATTTCAAGGCATCATGTGTTTTGATCAACATTCCAGATTCCTAGCATGATGTTGGGAGTAACTCTCTGCTTGTTCAAATTTTCTGTCCACAGGAGTTTCAAGTTAAATTTCTGTTTTGATGCTTAACATTTTTCAAGAAATATGCTGGTATACATTTATTTATTTGAAAGAATCCAACCTCTGACCTGCCCTAAGTTTTCACTGGCTCTGTGAATGATTCACTTTTTAATGTCTCATCATAAATATATCCACCAACTTCTTTAAACTGTTTTAAAGCTTTGCTAGCTTCTTTTATTCATTTATTCAGTTAAAAAAGAAAAGTTTATTAAGTACAAAGTGGAAATGTATCACCATGCTATGTATTCCAGGGGAATTAGGATGATTAAATAAGGATTCGTGTCCTTAGGTGCTTTCAGTTTTACAAGGAAAATATACACGTGCTCCTATAGCTAAGTGCCAGAAAGAAAACTATGAAGTGATGGTAGTAGTCAGCCAAAGGGGGGCTGGTGCAAAGTACCAGAACTCTGTTGGCTTTTTAAAGGGTATTTATTTGGGGTAAAAGCTTACACTTACAAGGCCCTAAAGAGTCCAACTCAGGGTACCCTAAGAGGTACTTCCTCACTGTATTAGTCAGCCAAAGGGGTGCTGATGCAAAATATCAGAAATTGGTATTTATTTGGGGTAGAAGTCCACAGTTACGAGACCATAAAGCATAAGTTTCTTCCCTCACTAAAGTCCATTGCCACGTGTTGGAGCAAGACAGCTGCCGACGTTTGCCAGGGTTCAGGCTTCCTAGGTTCCTCTCTTCCCGGGGCTGCATTTCTCTCTGGGCTTAGTGCCTCTGTTTCCTCCACAAGGTCAGCTGTAGATTATGAGGCTCTGTAGGCTTTGCTTTTCTCCACAAGGCCAGCTGTGAATTCTCAGGCAAATGGCTCGTCTCTATCCCAGGACCTTTTCTCCTTCCTCACCAGAACCCCAACATCAAAACTGCTCCAACACTGTTCTTTGCATGCCTTTTAATATTTTATTCCCCACCCACCAAGGGGTGGGACTCAACACCCTGCTGACGTGGCCCAGTTAACATGCTAATCATAACTTAATCATGCCCAGATTAGCAGACCAGTTTACAAGCATAATCCAATATCTATTTTTGCATCAAACTGCCAAACTGCAACACTCACCAAACTCTGTTGCCATGTGTTGAAGCAAGTCGGTGGGTGACATTTGTGAGGGTTCAGGCTCCCTCTTCCCTCTTAAGGCTCTGTGGGTCCAGTTTCTTCCAAACTCAGCTGTAGGTTGGCATAAGGCTCTTCTCTCTTCCGGGGCTCTTTTCTTTCCTGGCTGAGCTGCTGTGGTCTCTGCACAAGGTCAGCTGTAGGCTGTCAGGCTTATCTCTCTTCCTGGGCCACAGGATCCTCTGTGTTGTTCTTCTCTGTGTGAGAGTCTGTTTTATCAGCCCACCAAGGGGGCTGGGACTCAATGCTGAGTCGTACTCTAATGATATGGTTGAAGCAAAGCCCTAATCTTAATATAACTTAATCAGACTTTTCAGCTGAATCTAATACAATCAAAGGGTTATCACACCAGAGGAACAGACCAATTAACAAACATCATCTAGATATCTTTTTTTGGAATTCATAAATAATCTCAAACTGCCACAGTGATGCTTATTTTTCTGACATTATTGTCATCGTAAGGTACGTGGTACTGAATCTGTATTTCAAGGATTTCATTTCTTCATAACATCTGTACATATAGTATTAGTATTGTAAAAAAAAAAAAAGATCAGATTGTATTGACTTTAAAGTTTAGTGGGTGATTTAGTTTTATGAGGTAATTGTCTTCAGGTTTTAAAGACATCTGGTAATTTATCTTTTCAATTTCTCCATTTTAGATTCCTAATTTTCTGCATTTGACTCCAGTAGCAATTAAAAAACACTGTGAAGCTCTTAAAGGTATGTGGTTGATATCAACTTAATATTGACTTTGAACATAAAATTAAGAACATCAGTTCAGATATACTGTATAGGTTTATATTCTGAGTCTTGCCAATTTTTCCCTTTTTTTTAAAGAAGGATTTTTAAGTTGTTTCCAGTGAATGGTTATATGTTAAATTTGCAGTTTTCTTCAGACATCTCTACAAAGTGCTATGAATAATAAATACCATCAGAAATCATAATCTTTGCTCAAAGAGAGTTAGGGTCTTATTGACGACTTACAGAAAGCATGTAAATAAAAAGACAAGAAAATATTTGCAGAGTTTTGCCAACAGATACAAATCAATGTGATCCCAAATGAAGATAGTGTAGAAGGATGCTGAGTAACAAAATAGTCAGTGGGGCCAATTGAAGAAATTGTTGAAAACTTTTTTTAAAAGTAGAAGCACTACATGGCATGTAGTAACAAATCAAATAAAAAACAACAGTATCATGCTCCTCTGTCCCCACCACCACTTCTTAAATGTGTTCTTTTTTAATCAGTTTTTAGCTCTGGTAATATCTTCCACTTTAGTTATACTAAAATATATGTATGTGTGTGTGTTGATATACATAATGGAAGTAATCTCTTAAACTTGATTATACCTTCTATATAAATGTGTATATATATATATATATATAAATAACATATATATGTTAATGGAGGTAATCACCAAAATATGATTCCATCTCCAGTCCTGGATTTATTGATTTTGAGCAATATCTCTTGACTCCTAGATCTAAATGTAAAGATTTTGCTCACTTCCACTACTCCTGCCTACATGCATGGAGGTAAAGGCAAAGAGCATTTTTAAATTCATGGTTCTATATGTGTTTCCATAATTATATATTCCAAGTTAATTTCTGATCTAATTTGCATTGAGTTACATAGAATAAGCAGATTTAAATTGTTCCAGGTTCACAGTTGTTAGTGATTAATTGTGCAGTTTTTTCTTTTTTTTTTTAAAGATTTATTTTTTATTTTATTACATACCCCCCCCCCTGCCCTTTTCTGCTTGCTCTTGCTGTGTGTCCATTCCTGTGTTCCTCTCTGTCTGCTTTGTCTACCCCCGTTGCGGCAACGCGCCAAGACCGGTCACCGCGCAGGTGGCTTTGCCCCACTTGTGGGCGGCTTCTGCTTCCATTCACAGCCGGCTCCGCTTCAGTTCGCGGGTGGCGGCTGCGCTCCGTTCGCGGGCGACCTGCCCTGCCCACGGCGGCTCTGCCCCGCCCACGGCGGCTTGCCATTCTCAAGGCGGTCTGCCCGCTAGGAGAGGTCCCCGGGAACTGAACCCGGGGCCTTCCATGTGGTATACCGGCGCCCTATCCACTGGGCTATACGGCCAGTCCCCTAATTGTGTAGTTTTAATTCAAATTCAAGAGTTAGGTATCTTTGGATCAAGTTGTTTTGTGGGTTTTTGTTGTTGTTGTTGTTGTTGTTTTTAAGGAGATGCCGGGCATTGGACCCAGGACCTGGTACGTGGGAAGCAGGTGCTCAACCACTGAGCTACATCCACTCCCCAGTGGGAGTTGGATTTTTCATTTATTTTTGTTTTTAGGAGGTACAGGAGCTTGAACCCAGGACCTTGTACATGGGAAGCAGGTGCTCAACCACTGAGCTACATTCACTCCCCAATGAGAATTGGTTTTTTTGTTTGGTTGGTTGTTTTTGTTTTTTAGGAGGTACTGTTGATTGAACCCAGGACCTTATAAATGGGAAACAGGTGCTCAACCATTTGAGCTACATCTGCTCTGCTGAATCAAGTTTTGATATATCTATGCTGATTTAAAGATGAAGTGTAAATGCCTGGTATACTTGTTAAGGTTGTTCAGGAAAGAAAATGAAACTTAGAAATGCTTCACAGATACCCTGATCATGTTAGGAGAGAGAGGATAGTGAACAAAATTATGATTTAATTCAAGCACTTGGGAAGCCTTCTATTTTAAAAATATAAAGAAAAGGTAAAGAGGGCCCAAGGTTTAATAACTTTACTATTAAATATTGAAATAAGGGGAAGAAAAACTCTTCTATCCTTTCATTCATGTGGTTTTCTGGAGACATTAAAAGGGACATTATCCCTGTAGAGTGTGTTTCTCTGTTTGTGCCTGGGATTGAACTAACAGAGACCACCATTCCAAATAAATTTATGCACCCTGTTTGGTACAAATCATATATCCGTTTTTGATCCTTTGTAAATCAGTCAATAAATGTATCATACTGTCTTAAACTCCGTTTTTTTTTTTTTTTTTAGATTTATTTATTTATTTATTTACTTTTATCCAACCCCCCAACCCCCCGTTTTTGCTGTTTTTGTGTCCAATCACTGTGCAGTTCTCTGTGTCTGTTTCCTGCCCTCTCTTCTCATCCTTCTGTATTCACCAGGATTTGATCCTGGGAACCTCCAGTGTGGGAGAGAGGCTTCCTACCGCCTGCGCCACCTTAGTTCCTGGTTTTTCGGTGCGTCTTGTCTTGGCTCTCCCTTGTGTCACACTCTCCTGTATGTCATTGTGCTGCATGGCTCGACGGGGCCTGGCGGCCCATGCACCTTCTATATTTTTCTTTTTCCTTTTTACTGGAAGGTCCTAGGGATTGAACCCAGGTCCCTCCATATGGGAGACGGATGCCCAACCATTTGAACCACAGCCACCCCCTTAAACTCCGTTTTTAGCTTTTTTTGACATTATTTTAAAATGTGATTGTACTATTTAGAAACTGGTCATTTTTATGAAATATTTCTAAAGTACTTCCCAAGTTTTAGATGAAAGGCTTTCATATAGCACACTCAGAAGAGTAATGTTAACATTTTATAATATGTAAGTGAGTGCTTTAATCCTTCTTTAATTTTGCCTTTACACTTCTGCCAGCTTTTGGATTTAGATTGTATCTTCCAAATAATTCAAAGGCTTTTCACAGATTTCTTCTCAGTTTTCTTTTCAAAGTAGGTCAGTTCAGATTTTATATCTGGCTTACAAATGGAAAATCTGAAGCACAGGAAAGTTAGGTAATTTACCAAAACTTTAATAATCAGTGGCAGAAGTTAAGTAAAAACTGAAGTCTTCCAAAGCCCAGTCTATTGCTTTATCTATCAGATGAATAAAGGCGAATAGGGGTCTATTATGTATTTTCCACTTAGCTGTGTTTTTTCAGACATATAATTAGCTAATTTAATTTAAAAACTATAATTATCATCTGGTTATTGAAATGGCTTATCCAAAGTTTTTTTTAAAAAATTCGTTGTAAATCCAAGAGCTCATAAAATTCCCCAAACTAGTCTGTCTTATAAAGTGCCTGGCAGTGATGCAGGATATTGGAATTAGTCCATGATGGGCATGTAATTCAGTCTCATTAATCTTGTGCTGTTCATGTTCATTTCAAAGACGATGCTTTCCCCTCGAAGTGACTGCATACTGAGCTCTTAAACAGCATGTTTAGGGAGAGGTATTAACTGTATTTAACTTGCTAACATGTATTTAGTGCCAGATCTCTGAGAGTCTCTGTAACCCAAAACCATATTCTGCCGACTCTGACTCTAAAGCCTAAATGGGAGTTAAATTTAGCATGGACTATAAGAAAATTGTTAGGGAAATCTTGGCAAAGTCCCTTGCACTGTCTCTCAGCTCATCACCTAGAAGAGTCCCACATCTGCCTGTGATTATGTCCTGCCTCCCCTGCAGTCCTGCGCTTTTGGATGAAGCCTGAATCCATGAGATCTCAGGCATGTGACCCAAGAAGCCAGTCACTCTTAGCTGCCCTTGGAGGGGCTATTTCAGGAGTGAGATTTCCACTGAGGGGGATCTGGTGGTGCCAGCTGTTCTCACCCCAAGCTGAGGACACCCCCCCACCCCCCTCCACAGCTTGGCCACCTTGTAATGGAGATGCTCTTGCCCACACCTGCAGGAGGCTGGCACCGCCCTTAGGTTCTCTTCCTAACTGGGGCCCGAGTTGGCAGCTGTGTGCTGTGGGGGCTGCGGAGAACCAGGTCACGGTGCCTGGAGGTCCCGTTCGGCCCAGCTGTCTTGCCTGAATAGGAAGACGAGACTGACCCTCTTTCTGTTTGGCCCTTGCGTGCAGAAGTCGCCTAGAAAAGCCCCATTTCAGGCTAACCTAGGTTTTGTTCCTGGTTTCAGCTGAGGCTCTGTTCACCTCAGTTTCTGCAAGTTTAATGACCACATTTCAGTTCCCTCTTAGAGCTTTTCCAGAGCTTCCTTCAGTTCCCTTTAGTCGACTTTTAGTAACATTCACTTGGGAGTGAGTTAACATTACCTGTTGTTAGCATGGTGAACTGTTTGCTTTTATGTTGTTGGGGTGGAGGAATTAAACTGTACCATAACACATCATATCACTCACCAAACCTGCAATTCCAAATCATTCCCTTAATTAAATTCTCTAGTTAAGGCATGTCTAAGAAGAAAAGGATGAAGGATAGCGTGGATGTAAAAAGCAGAAGACCATCTGTTCTTTCTTTTCATGTAACCTGAGAGTGATCTCGCCCAATAATGATTTTCTCTAGCTGCACGCATTACAACGAGTGTTTATCTTCATAACTATAATAGAGATATGTTTGTTAATTCTCAGGTTTCTGCACTGAGTGGCCAGCTGCACTAAACAGTGATGAGAAATGTGAGAAGCATTTTCCGATTGAAATTGACACAGCCGATTATGTCTCAGCAGGACCATCTGTTCGAAACCCCAAAGCACGAATAGTGACCTTAAGAGTAAGAGTTAATTACTAAAAAGAATCATGATAATACATTATTTAAAGGTAGCATTTTGTATGTATGATTGTGAAATGAATACATATTGTAGAAAATTTGAAAAATGTAAAAGTATTTTAAAGTACAAACTAAGATTACCTGTAATTCTACCACTTCTGTCTAACCACCATTAACTATAAGAGCTCATTGTAGTATGTATACAGCCAGCTCTGTGTATATGAATGGAATGATACTGTATTTGTTTAGTGATTTGTCCTTTTTCACTTAGCGATATGAATTAAACATTTCCCAGTGTTATTCAGCATTCTTTAATACTTTTTTTTGGTTAGACCAGTAAAAGAGTTTATTGAGAAATGAGAGAAAAGGAAAGAAGCACTCACCCAGACGTGGAGGTGGGCTCCTCCAGGCAAAGAGAGAGCCTTAGTATTACTTTTAATGGCTGCAGAGACGAACATGTTTTAACGAGGCTCTGTTACATGCCAGACAGTGTTTGATGCCGGGGCACAGTGTTGGTCGTGTTGGGTGTAGATTTTCCTCCGAGGCTGAAGTGGAGGTACAAACAAATAATTCTATAATACACACCTAACCCAATGTATTTAAGTGATCTAAGTAACGGAACATTTAAGCTTTTCAACAGTTTTCTTTATTAGAAGAATGTCATAATGACCATCCTTAGAGATTGTATACATGTAAAATCATGCTCCTAGTATAACTTCCTAAAAGGAGAACTGTTGGGTCAAAGGATTTAGATCTTTTGAATTTTTTCAGTCTATATTGTGCAGTTTCCCGCAGGAAATATAAACTGTCCATGTGCAGATTGTGAGAAACCTGTTTTCCAGGTACCCTACTCACCCTAGGTAGTATTGCCTGTCAGTGCAATAGGTTACAAAAGACTGCTGCATATTTAAAATGTGCCTGTCTTTAAAAATGCTGAGGGTGAGATGGTCTTCCTTTTCAAAATGCTTCGTTTTGTCATTTGACCATTTCATGGTGCAGTAATTTGTTGTATACTTATTTTAATAACGATGTAATTAAGATATAATCACATACCATAAAATTTACTCTTTCAAAGTGTACAATTCAGTGTCCCAGCCCCATTTGTTGAAAAGACTATTCTTTCCATATTAAATTGTTTTGCTACTGTTGTCAAAAATTTTATACTTTTTTTAACTTCTCACCTTGCTATTTTGCTGAATTATTGTTATTTTTTTTCTTTCACTTTTTATTATGAAATTTCAAATGTATGGAGTAGGGATAAAAAAAGGAATTGGACTACTAACATTTAAATTTGTCAAAATATTAACTGTTAAATTAAGGTACTATGTATATGGGTGTATATTAACTATTAAATTAAGGTACTATGTATATGGGTGTATATTAACTATTAAATTAAGGTACTATGTATATGGGTGTATATTAACTATTAAATTAAGGTACTATGTATATGGGTATACACCACGTATACACCCATATACATAGTACCTTAATTTAATAGTTAATATTTTGACAAATTTAAATGTTAGTAGTCCAATTCCTTTCTTTGTTGTTTTTATTAAAGAAGTTGTGGGTTTACAGAAAAATCACATATGAAATATAGAATTCCCATATACTACCAATAGTACAATATTGATTCTTTGAAATATAGGCAACTTGAAAAAGAAAAGCTTGAGGATTCTTTTGAATTTTAGAAAAGTATGACATTGATGACATTCAAATTCAAAGTCAGGGTATTAGTCCAGGCTAGACTATAGTTTTGCAGCGCCTTTGGTTGCTAGCAGGTGGCGTGAGTGCATCACATAGCTGCTTTTGAAATATTTATAAGTTTATGGCAAAAACTGTATGTATATTTTGAACATTAAAATGTTAATGTGAGGGCCCGGCTAGATAGCTCAGTGGATAAAGAGCGCGCTGGGGTACCACATGGGAGGCTCCGGGTTTGGTTCCCGGGGACCTCTCCGAGCGGGCAGACGGCCTTGAGAAAGGCAAGCCGCCGTGGGCGGGGCAGAGCCGCCGTGGGCAAGGCAAAAAGCCGCCACGGGCAGTGCGGAGCCCCCACGGGCAGGGCAAAGTCACCCGTGAAAAGCGAAGCTGCTGCCTGCGAAGCGGAAGCTGGCAGCACGCAAAAAACATGGAGGACTGCTGCCCGCAAAACATGGAGCGGATCCGCCCGTGAAAACGGAATGGAGCCACCCACGAACGGAGCCAGCTGCCGCTGCGGAGGGCCTACTCGGCGTGGCGCCGCAAAGACGGGGGGAGACAAGAAGCAGACATAGAAAGACACAGAAGAAGGGACACACAGCAAGAGCAAGCAGAAGGGGGAGGGGGATATGTAATAAATAAAAAATAAATCTTTAAAAAAAATGTTAACGTGAGCATGAGTTTTAAAGCATTTACTATAGTAATAGCATTGCCGCCACTTTTTTTTAACCACTTCTTACATAAAAAGCTAGAACACTTAAGTTTTCTAAATGGTAAATTTTTAACTTGTTCTTTAAATTTCTTGTTAAACATTATTGTGATTTCATTGAAGGGACCTTTAAAAGGAAAAATCCCTGCAGTTTCACTATATAAAAAACATTCATTTTTTTCTGTGTACTGCCTGTCTATATCGTGCGTATATGCATATATTTGCATAAGCATGACAATGTAGGTACTGCTTATGATTTCTTGTGAGTCTCCATATTGTTAATAATCATTCAACAGCTTATTTTATCCACCAAGCTGATACACTAGTATGAATTTATATTCTTTCCAGAGGTCTGTGCTAATTTATATTGCCGGCAACACATGAGCATTCTACTGTATCGATTTTTTTTTTCAGGAGGTACCAGGGATTGAACCCAGGACCTTGTACATAGGAAGCAGGCGCTTAGCCACAGGTGGTTTTTTTTTGTTTCTTTGTTTTGTTTTTAGGAGGTACCAGGAATCAAACCCAGGACCTCGTACATGGAAGTAGGTGCCCAACCACTTGAGCTACATCTGCCCCCTTGGTAGATCACTTGTATAGACGTTTAATGGTTAATATCCTTACTACTTAAGTTCTTTCTAAGAGTGTAATTGTGTTTATTTATGTATTTTCTATTTTTTCTAGTTCACATGAGTAATTTACATAGTACTTCAGAAACACTATATCCCACTTTTTTTTGTATGTATGTGTTCACCTAATGTATGTTGCATGTTTTTTAAGTAGCAAGAATAAAACAGACACCAGTCTTGCCCATAAGGATTTGCAGTCTAGTGGGGAAACAACAAATAGGCTAATTATTATAGTGTTTTGAAGATGTACATAGTTATCCAAATTAGTGAGAACTGGATGGGATTTCAGAATCACTTTAGGCTTTTTTCTTCATCATCCAATTACAGTTCTTTGTTATTCTTTTTAAATTTTTTTATTTAAAAAATTTTTTTTTCAATTTATCCCCCCCTCCCCTAGATGGTCCTCTTGTCTGTCTGCTCATTGTCTGCTCGCCTTCTCCAGGAGGCACCGGGAACCAAACCCGGGACCTCCCACGTGGGAGGTGCGTGCCCAGCGGCCTGAGCCACATCTGCTGCCCGCGGGCTGCGGCGTCTGCTGGCTTGTGGCCTCTGCTCGTTTAGGCGTCTGCTTGCTGCGGTGGGTGCAGCGTCTAGCTCTCGTTGCTGCGGGGTGTGGGCGTCTGCTCCTCTTCTTTAGGAGGCACCAGGACCCAAGGCTGGGACCTCCCATGTGGGAGGCGGATGCCCAACTGTTTGAGCCACATCCACTTCCCTCTTTGTTATTCTTAATGATATTCATGGAAGAAAAACCTGTGGTTTACTTTATTTAACTGTATTCCAGTGTCTAACCTATTTTCCTGTGCCTAACCCATTCATCTCTAGGTATACTTTTAGCCCGTGCCATAATTCTCTGCACAGTAAAAAGTTGGTTCTTTTAGTCTAGTGTTTCCCAAAGTATATCTTAAGGAAAACTAATTCACACACTGTCCCTTGAAAAGTAGAATATGAGATCAAATGAATTTGGAAGTCATTACATACTAACTGTACAACTTGAAATTTCAAATGCTCATTAGTATATTGCCTGCTCTGAGAAATACTGCTATAATGAACCCAGTTTAATGCAACATTTCCTAAATGCAGAATAGCATTTTTAAAAAAATAATTCTTAACAGCCTGGGAGACTGGTATTAACATTTTGAGAAATGTTGAATTATTTCAAAATTTTTTATCCTTCCCTGATTCTGTATTCCAGCCTTCCATGAGGCATCTGTAGCCTTTCAAAATAATTCACCTTAAAGTGGTTGTAATGATACAGTTTGATAGTTACGTAGTACAGATTTCTTACAACCTTCATGCTTTATCCATTTTTTTCTATATTTCAGCTTTACTAACATTATCGGGTTGAATTCTACTAGTGCTACTCGTGAACAGAATAGTGTCATTAAGAGACATGTTGTTGGCTTTTTCAGGAAAGGCGCCTTTGCCCCTGTATTTCAGAGAGCCCCAGAAGTGTACTCACCCCCTCCCGTTTCCCATGAGTAAGATCAGGCTTCCTAATGCCTAATGCTAACTGCTAGCTGTGTAGAAAAGGAGAGAGGGGAAAGGTTTCCTTTTAGTGGGCTTCATCTTAATATAAATAAGGTTGCTACTTGTGTTTTTTTTCAAATATGTATTTTCTTGTATTTTAAGGTTAAACTTTCCAGTCTGAATTTAGATGATCATGCAAAGAAGAAACTTATTAAACTTGTAGGCGAGCGATACTGCAAGACCACAGATGTGCTTACCATCAAAACGGACAGGTGAGGGAAGAAGGGCTGAGTGTGGGCACGTGTGCGACTTCGTGGTCCTGTGGTCCCCTGGCAGTCAGTCCTTTCACAGAACTTACCCTGAGGAGAGGGTAGTCTTTCCTTGTGTCAGCTTTTTGGGCCAGGGAGGTTAATATCTTCTCCAGGCTAGCCTGCTGCTGCTGTGATCTTTATTTATAGAGAGAGGCTTGCCCAGCTAAGTTGTCATTTTCCATCTTGGGTTTAATATATCCATGCATATAAAACTCAGGGAAGATGTTAGAGGAAGACATCATATAATTTGCTAATGATTAATGCTTCAACAGTTTTCTACAAAGTGAAGGTATATAAAGATCTTAGAGTTCAATATCAAAATTATTAAATTATGTATGTGGAATTGGGCTTATCAAGGCACTTAACTTTTGTAAATAGGTAGAATTTCTTAAAAGCATTATTAAATTTATCTTATATGAACTTATAAATCAGGTCATTTTCATTTGGGGCAAAGAAAGGTTGTTGGGTATGTTTTTACTTTAATGGTTATTTATTTCTAGAATTATACTTTGTTTGGTTCTATATTATGTCAAAATATAAAAGACCTGGCTTCAGAGAAGGAGCAAGCAGGCAGATACCTTTGTCTCCTCTCTCCCTTCCTCCTCCCAGCTTCAAAGCATTTGGGGGTGTCAATATCAAGCAGATTTTATATCACGATTCTTAGTGGTGGGAAGAACTAGTGTGACACACATGCAGAGATGGCAGCAGTGTGGAGGCAGAAAAAGGTTGGGGACCATGGTTCTAGATTATTACCATATGGGGGGAAAATTGATTTCAAATATATTAGTAGTATTTTCTTTTACTCTCTTTAAAAAATGTGTGATATGTCAGTTTGTGCAACTTAAAAATGCTTTAAAATGCTATCCTTTGAAATGCTTTAAGTATCAGATAATGTTGCCCTTTCTTAAGAGTAAGTATCAATGTGTGTATATGTTCTATGGTAACAATTTTTAAGAGTAGAGGACTATTAAATAAACAAGCTTTAATATAGTACTAGAATACAAAGTCATTTGTCATATGATGGTCTTGTTTCTAAATGTAATCCTTTTGGATATTATTTTGTTAACCTAAAAGCTTAACATGCCATCTCGTGCTTATGTAGAGGTTTTACCTAATATTAGGTTACTAATTCCATCTTAGATATAGCAGCACAGTATAGCATTGTGTAGTGTGACTCCTTTTCACAAAGATCCGCTCCGGGCAAATCAAGATTAACTTTCATTATCTCTTAATCATCCATCTATCTCTTTTTAAAAAATGATCTTAGCAGGTGTGCTTCAGCCGCCCAGATGGCACAAAGAGTCCTTGGATTGGAAGCAGTTATATTAAAAATTGTATGACACTGTTATGAGGCTCAAATAAATATTAACAATGAAAATAAAGAAGTACTCTAAGTAAAGATGAAAATAAACCAGTTTTCAGTATCCTCAAGTAAAGAACTACATAGACTTTTCTTATTCCAAGAATTGGTTTTTGCTATATTTAGTATGTTATATATTTTGCAAATTATTCTGTATAATGAGTTAGTAGAATTTTTACTTTTGCCCTCTCTCTCTTTTAAAGGTGTCCTTTAAAGAGACAGAATTATGATTATGCAATGTATCTACTGACAGTTTTATACCATGAATCTTGGGTAAGTGTCTGTGAATGTTTAATAATTTCCTCCATGTAATTTATTTTTTTAAAGATTTATTATTTATTTATTATATATCCCCCCCTTGCTGCTTGTTCTTGCTGTGTTCATTTTTGCGTTCTTCTGTGTCTGCCTGTCTCCCCCCGCCGCGGCATCCCGCCGAGTGAGCTCACTGCGCTATGGCCTGCCTGCTCGCGGCGGCCTGCCCTGCCTGCGACAGCGGCTTGGCTTCTCGAGGCAGTCCGCCTGCCCGAGGAGGCCCCGGGAACCGAACCTGGGGCCTCCCATGTGGTAAACCAGAGCCCCACCAATTGAGCTACAGCCGGTTCCCCCTTCCATGTAATTTAGATGTTACCCTTTCACAGCA